>CAKNXH010059357.1:33912-71487 GCA_932178445.1 Andricus quercusramuli | reverse complement strand
TTCTGAATTTTTTCTATATATATTTCAGTCACTTACGGGCTGAAACATGGTGCCCCGGGTGAGGAATGTGTGATTGTGCAAATACCTAGTATTAATTTGCGAATTATTTTGTGTTATTTATTTGGAATTTCTTTGCGAGTTATTTGTGTCCTTAATTTGGAATTTCAATAGTTCATTTTGTTTCAAATCGTTTCTGTAAATGACGCGTAGATCGTAGCGCTAAGCAATCTACATATCAGTGTGCTCATTATTGTCAATCGGGTGTACATAATTACATCCAGGGTCCACCTCGCGATTATACCTTAAATTTTATCAATACTAATTTTACTATCAAGAGTGCGGGGTTGAGATGGTCCCTCGTACAGGTGCTCGTGCCCCCACCGGCCGCGCCCCCGCTCGCGGTGGCGCCCGTGCTTCGCTCACAACGTCGGTGCCAGCCACGGTTCCGTTAGCTGGACTGGTTAGTATTCAGCAACATCGTCGAAATGACATTGCTAACATCGTCAATCGTATGAAAGAACGAACTCCCGATTCCTTTGATGAGGTTATAGTTAAAGCGCGTATCAATGCCGTGAACGATTTGTGGACGGAAATTCGCGCGACTCATAACGAGATTTTGCTACGCGAAGATTCAGTCGAGTCCGCGTATATCGCTGATAATGAATACGGTTCGATGCAGCGTGAATTTGAGGAATCCTTGGACTGGCTGTTAGCCGCCTCTGTTAATCTGACGTCGGCGGAGGCACGCGATCCCCGCAGGCGTGCGCACGAGGACGACGATGAGCAGGACGTTCGGCCGGCCAAACTACCGCGCTTAGATTTGCCTACATTCTCTGGTAAATTTGAGGATTGGGATAGTTTTGCCGACATTTTCAACACTCTGGTGCATGAAGCTCCGCGCTTAGCTGATACTACCAAACTACAATATTTGAAATCGTGCTTGCAGGGCCGCGCAGCGGAACTTGTGAAAGATGTGCCGATTATAGGTATTAACTACGAGTCGACTTGGCACGCTCTTCGCGCTCGGTTTTATAACCCACGATTGACGGTCAACAAACTCCTCGATTCTCTCTCTAACTTGCCGCATTTGAAAAGAGAATCTGCGGTCGAGCTTCGCTCCTTTGTCGATGAAGTGCAGCGCATCGTTCGCGCGCTGACGAATCTGAAAGCGCCGGTCGCTTATTGGGATATGTGGCTTGTGCACACAGTAGAAGTTCGCCTGGATTCGGAGTCGCGAAAAATGTGGGAATCGGAGGTGATCGCGACGGATCGTCAGCTCGAACTCACTTTCCCTGGTAATAATAACGACGCGTCGCGGTTTCCGAAATTTGTCGACCTTATTGCCTTTTTGGACAGACGCGCTCAATCGCTGTCAGTTATTCAGGCTGACAGGGACGATAAGAAGCTCTCACAACCTGCTAAATTGCCTCCGCATCATCAAAATATTTCGCGTCGAGTTTATCATACGCAGCCGGGAAAATCAGCGAAAGCTCCATTGCCATGTCCAGTTTGTTCAGAGCGACACGCGGTTTGGAAATGCGCTGTTTTTAAGGCAAAAAACGTGCGGGAAAAACAAGCTTTCCTAGATAGTTGTGACACACCGCTGTGCTCTAATTGTCTAGGTCAACACAAGCTCCGTGATTGCACTTCGACGGGACGTTGCCGCTCTTGCAATGAACGTCATCATTCCTCGTTACACGATTACAGCCAGCGCTCGAATAATCGCCAAGGAACGAATCCTAAGGGAAATGGGTCAAAAGGTCAGAACGTGTCATCGCAAGTAAAAGCACATGTCGCTAAGCTCTCTGTAAATGCGTGCAACGCGAGTAGCCCGACGAGTCAGTGCTCAGTGCTTCTCGCTACTGCTCAGGTAAACGTCATAGGTTCGCACGGCAAACAAACTCGCGCTCGCGCCCTTTTAGATCAAGGTTCGGAAGCAACTTTCATTTCGGAATCGTTAGTGCAACTTTTGGGATTGAAAAGGGAGCGTGTAAAGACGGATTTGGTTGGGGTCGGAGGCTGCAACGCGGGTGTAGTCAAGTCGGTAGCTAACTTTACCGTGCAATCGCAAGTCGACCCAGACTTCAAGCTCGAGGTCGACGCGTTCGTATTACCACAACTCACTTCGGAGCTGCCGTCGCGAAACCTTGTCGAACTCGATCTCAGTCAATTCACAAGTTTATCTTTGGCCGATCCCGAATTTCATGTTTCTGATCGCGTTGATATATTGATAGGTGCTGACTTTTATGGCCAATTGCTTCGGGCAGGCCTTACGACATTCCC
Source organism: Andricus quercusramuli (assembly GCA_932178445.1). Classification (NCBI taxonomy): domain Eukaryota; kingdom Metazoa; phylum Arthropoda; class Insecta; order Hymenoptera; family Cynipidae; genus Andricus; species Andricus quercusramuli. The sequence continues at coordinate 69,204 of CAKNXH010059357.1, read as the reverse complement.
TTCGACGTTACTAGTTGCTCAGAACACAGCTCTTGGTTGGATAGTCTCAGGTCCCACTCAAAGCGCAGGCTCACGGCGGGCGGTCGCGGCTTACAAAGCTTCGGTGAAAGCTCCGCGCGACGACGTCGAGGATGATTTGAGTCAGGCAATCGAACGTTTTTGGACACTCGAGGAAGTTCCGATCTCGGCAAAAACATTGAAACCGGAGGATCAAGCTTGCGAGAAGCTTTTTGTCGAAACGCACACGCGTGGGAAGGACGGTCGTTATGAAGTACGCCTTCCGTTGAAGTCCGATTTACCGCGAGTCGCCGAGGAAACTCGAAGAATGGCCTTCGGGTCGCTTAATCACCAATTAAAACGATTCTCTCGCGATCCCAAGTTAGCTCGAGCTTACACCGACTTCATGAACACGTACATAGAACTTGGTCACATGGTGCCGGTAGCCCCTTCAGAACTAAATAATCCGCGTGCCTGGTATTTACCTCATCATGCCGTAGTCACAGGAGATCCAAATAACCCGAAAGTACGCGTCGTTTTCGATGGCTCTCGCTCAACACGTCATGGTTACCGTTTAAACGATTTTTTAAGCTCTGGCCCGGCGCTTCAGAGCGACTTACCCTTACTCCTGGTTAACTGGCGTCAATATAAGTACGCGTTCACCGCCGACATAGTCAAGATGTTTCGGCAGATTCGGGTCGCGCGCGCAGATCAAGATTTCCAACGTATCGTGTGGTCACCGTCTCCGGACGTGCCTATTCAAGAGTACCGTTTGACGACCGTAACGTACGGCACATCTTGCGCACCGTACCTCGCTATTCGTACATTGCTGCAGCTCGCTGCTGACGAGAGACCTCGGTTCCCGCTCGGCGCGCGGTGTCTCGAGTCAGAAACTTATGTGGACGATACTTTCGCGGGGGCGGATGAGCTTTCCACGGCTCTACAAAAACGCGATGAATTAATTGGCATTCTCAAGACGGCAGGTATATCTTTAGACAAGTGGTCAGCAAACCACCCCACTTTGATACCTGCTGACCATCAATCGGATAAAAACAGCGCGAATAAGGAAATCGACGTTGACGATGCTGTGAAAGCTCTCGGGGTGCATTGGAGTCCAGTCAAGGACTGTTTCTTTTTCACGACATTAGCCGCGAACTTTAACAAGGGAGTGTCGACTAAAAGAGCCGTTTATTCCGACATTGCTCGACTTTTCGATCCGTTAGGTTGGCTCGCTCCAAGTACGGTGATCGCCAAAATTATAATGCAGGATGTCTGGATAGATAAGTGTGAGTGGGACGAAAAAATACCTGCGGAAATTCGAATGCGATGGCAATCCTACTGTGAGTCGCTTTCCGAGTTGCCAAAGCTTTCCCTGAATCGTTGGATAGGTTCATCGCTTAGTAAAGCTTTTGAGATACACGGGTTTTCTGACGCATCCTCTCGTGCTTATGCTGCTGTCGTTTATCTTCGCGTCGACGAGGGGGAAGGCAAATTTCGTGTCGCCCTTCTAGCTTCCAAGACCAAGCCGGCTCCTATCAAAACTAAATCGATCCCGAATCTCGAACTTTGCGGTGCTACTCTTCTCGTCAAGCTCGTGTGTCATTTACGGCCATTGGATTTCTTGAAAAACGCACCTGTTCATCTGTGGTCAGATAGTCAGATCGTTCTCATGTGGCTTAAAAAGCATCCGTGCAATTGGAAAACATTTGTGGCCAATCGCGTATCGATAATTCAAACTGATTTGCCTTCTGCAAAATGGTCTCACGTTCCGACCAAAAACAACCCTGCCGACCTAGCAACGCGCGGTGCTGAACCCGCTAACCTGAAAGACTCGGAGCTCTGGTGGCATGGACCCTCGTGGCTTTCTCTCCCCTCACAGCACTGGCCTCAGCCGCCAAAGGTCGTGCGAGCTTTGCATGTGCTTCCGGGGGCAAAGGAGCCCGAGCTTCTTACTCAATTCTCCACGTTAGTTCGGGCAACGCGTGTCATCGGATGGTGCTTACGGCCAATGCAACAGCATCGCCGATTGAAAGCAGGACAAGGCTCGTTCCCTGGCTACCTTACGACGGCTGAGCTCGATGATGCTCGACTCACTCTCGTCAAGGTTGCTCAGAAGCACGCCTTTCCTCTTGAAATCGAGATGCTGAGAACCAACCGGGCTCTGGCAAAACACCATCCCCTGCGCAAGCTCGATGCGTTTCTCGATCCTCACGATGGGGTTCTACGAGTCAGGGGCCGACTCGCCTGTTCGAACTTGCCGTTTTACACGAAGCACCCGCCTATTTTGCCGCGGGATTCAGCCCTTAGCCGGTTATTTGTATTGTACACTCATAACCGCGCGCTACATGGTGGACCTACGCTAACTACGAGTATTTTATTGCGATATGTGTGGATCATAGGTATGCGAGTGTTAGTTAAGAGCGTTATTCATAAATGTGTTACTTGTCAACGACACAAGCCTCGCTTAGCTCAGCAACTTATGGGACCCTTGCCTGCTACACGCGTGACTCCAGCTCGCGCCTTCACATCGACTGGCCTGGATTACGCTGGTCCATTTCAGCTGCGCTCTTCCAAAGGCCGCGGTATCCATGCATACAAGGGGTACATCGCTTTGTTTGTATGTTTCGCAACGAAGGCTATTCACTTAGAAGCCGTCAGCGATCTCACCACGAAGACATTTCTCGATGCCTTTAAACGTTTTACCAGTAGAAGAGGTCACCCGAAGGAGCTTTACAGCGACAACGCCACGACATTTCGTGGTGCAGACACTGAACTTCGAAGGATGTTCCAAAAGGCCTCGGAGTTCTATAGGGAGACCTCCTCCTTACTTGCCAACCAAGGGATTTCCTGGTCCTTCATTCCAGCGAACACACCGCATTATGGCGGCTTGTGGGAAGCCGGTGTAAAATCCACGAAGCACCTACTTAAAAGAACCTTGGGAGAACGCACCCTCACGTTCGAAGAGATGACGACCGTGCTTGCGGAAATTGAGGCTTGCCTTAATTCACGGCCGCTATGCCCACTGCGATCGGATCCAGACGACTTGCAAGCTCTCACGCCATCACACCTGCTCATCGGCGCTGCTACTGGTATCGTTCCTGATGAAGCCACACCTGGAGTTCCGGAGAACCGCCTTGACCGTTTCCAACTTCTCCAACGACTTAGAGACGGATTTTGGAAACGTTGGCAGAACGAGTACGTCTTACAGATGCAGGAGAGAACCAAATGGCGAAATCCAACTGCAAACTTCGCTGTTGGTCAGCTTGTCATCATGAAGGACGACCGCTACCCACCTGCAAAATGGCCTCTTGGACGTGTGCTTGCCATTCATCCTGGACCCGATGGACTTGTTCGAGTTGTCACAGTGAAGACAGCCACCAGCACATTTCGGCGACACATCGCCTGCTTGGCCCCTTTAACGTTGGATCAACCTGAAGAAGTCAAGGTTCTACATCTGCGGTACTTAGCGAAAGTGCGATTGAATGCAGGTTGATGTTCGTCCGCTTATGAGGACGAAGGCGGGCGGCATGTTCGCGCTCTCCGCGCTCCTTCAAAATTTTCTCAAAACTCACGCACTTTCACTTTCCCATGCTTTAAGAGAAAATGTGTCGGCCAACTGTTCGGTCTTCAAAATTATGCGGGCCTTTGTAAATATCTCTGGGGTCCTTTAAATAGCTCTGAAGTCCTTCAGCTTTTATAACTACACCGTAAACTGCCAACGTTTAAAATGCATACTACAGTAAATGCCGCACTCTAATCCGCCTGGCTCGCATATTGTCACGTTTGGGTAAATTCCAAACTGAGTCGTATAACATGGCTAGCCTGTGCGACGAACTTACATAAAAGAAAAAGGGTCAGTTAGGGAACTCATCGTGAAGGCCCGAGCGGACTCGCCACCAGGACACTTCAACATCCCGGATGGACCCCTGCGACGGGTCCCGAAAGGGTGGGAGGTGCCTGAACCTTCCGGCCAGACAGCCCCACCCGCAACTTCATTCGCTCTCCGACAATCGTCACCCTCGGTCGCGATTTTTCCGCATCCTTGCTTTTCCTTGTTGTTATTTGACGGAACATTTTCCTTGTACGCGTTCGCCGTGCATTTATGTTTGTGTTCACTCGCTCGACCGTTCGTGTGGTGTTCCCTCGACGGCGACAACTGGATTATTTTGTGCATATGTGTGTGTGTGCAGTGTGCCCCCAACAGTGATTAGTGCCTTTTTCCTGCACGAAGCTTGACGGAGACCAACTAGGTTGTTGGTAGAGGACACGACGGTCCTCTGAGGTGACCCAATTTCGCCCTTCGAGTCGGCGTCCTAGGTGCTGGCCGTGGTTGGCTCGAGACGTCGCCACCACGTAACGCCTAACCGGGCACCTTCTCTCGGCCCCTGCGCCCTGCGTTCGTCAGGATCAAGGTAAGAGCGCTCTAGGTTATTGCGTATTGAATGGCCATTCATTTTAGGAGTTACACCGGCTAATCGTCCCTAATTCTTAGTTTTTTTTTCTAACTTTATTTAATAATTTTGTACCGATTATTCCTTTATTGTAATTCTTGTATTGGTTTTATAGTTGTGCCTTTTGCTACTTTTCGGCTTTTTCCTCCTCACTTTGAGGAGGTTTTTTATGCCATTAAAATTTTATTATCACTTAAACCAACCCTTGTTATTTGTACCACCACACATTCCCAACCTGCACGACCGTTATCTTAATCGGAATTTATGAGACTTACTATTTCTGAATTTTTTCTATATATATTTCAGTCACTTACGGGCTGAAACAACTATATTGATCTATTTGGTTGAAAATTCGATCTTTTTGGTTGAATTCCATTTATTTTTATTAAAAATTGTAATCTTTTCTGTTTAAAATATATTTTACAAATGAAGAATTATTTTCATTCAATTCAATATTGCATTTTTTAAAAAGGAAGGCAACCTCTTAAAAATTTCCCTGACTTTAAACAAAATTCCCTGACATTTCCAGGTTTTTCCAGGTATATAAAAATTCCCTGACAATTCCAGGTTTTCCAGGTTTTTCGAGGTAGGGTAGACACCCTGTAAATCCCTGGTGGAAATTTTTTTACAAAAAAGAACAGAAAATTAAAACTATTTTTACAGGAATCTACAAATAAATACAATAAACAGGGTGTCTAGTGTCCTGGAAATCCTTGAAAACCTGGAAAAGTCCTGGAATTCGTTTTTACCTGGAGAAAACCTGGAAAAGTCCTTGTCTTGTGCTCATGGTTCTGGAATTTTTGTTCTTTTAAAGAAAAAAATAGATTTTTAAACTTTTTCTTTGCTGAACGAAAAAAGATGACCTTTTTAACAAGAGACTGTTTATTTTATCACGGGGAAAATCACGAAACTACAATCGAAATGGTATTTGAATATTAATGGTTAGAGCAAGTGAAAAATTGGTCAGGGCAAAGTTAGAGAATTTTGGAAATGAAGTTTGATACTAGTAATTATTGTAGTTACTAATTTATTTGTCTTGTATTTTTATTTCTTTTCTTATAGTTGCTTCATCCTGACGACTGTAATTGTAGTGAAGAATTTTATTATTTGGTTGTAAAATCAACAATTTTTATTAAAAAGTCATACTTTTATTTGAAATATCTTCTGTTACATTATTCGTTGAGAATTCATATTTTTAGTTTCAAATTAATTTTCATGTGCTTAAAAATTATCGTTTATTTAAAAATTAATCTATCTGTTTGAAAATATAATTATTTTGTTATACGTTTTTTTCTTTTGTTAAAAATTCAACTGTTTTTGTTGAATGTTCAACTATTTGTTGGAAAAGTCATGTATTTTTTTAATATTCATTATTTAGGTCAAGGATTCAATTTTTTTTTTTGAAATTCGTATTTTCTAGTTGAATTATTCTTGCCTGGTCGAAGGTTAACTTTCTTGTTATAAATTTTACTATTCCGGCTGAAAAGTCAACTGTTTTTTAAAACATTTCACGTTTAAACTTGAAAACTTAACTATTTTGTTGAAAATTCGTCTATTTGGGTAGAAAATTAATCTTGTTTGATGAAAATTCATTGATTTAGTTGAGAATTTAAATATTTTGTTAAAAATTCGTATTTTTTAGTTGAACTTAATCGATTGAAAATTAGTTTTTTGTTGGAAATTAGTTTGTTTACAGAAAAATCTAACGATTACATTTTTGGTTGAAAATCTACATTTTTAAGTTAAAAATTCAACAATGTCGTGAAAAATTCATTCTTCTTGATTGAAAAATTATTTTCTTGTTATAAAATCTACTTTTTCGGCTGAAAAGTCAACTGTTTTTTTAGAATATTTCACGTTTTAACTTGAAAACTTAAATATTTTCTTGAAAATTCATCTATTTAGTTAAGGATTCATATACTTTGTTAAAAACTCGTATTTCGTCGTTGAATTAAACTGTTTGATATTTCGTTTTTATTTTAGTTAAAAAAATCATAAAATCAATAAATCAAATTTATTTTGTTGAAGGTTAAAAATTTAACTATTTTATTGAAAATTCGTTTTTTTTTTGTTATTGTATATTCACCTCTTTTTTATTACAAAATTCATTCTCTTTATTAAGAATTCAATTACTTGGTTGGAATCTAAAAAACTTTAATAAAAAATCATCTTGGTGGCAGAAAATTGAATTATTTTGTTGAAAAAACTTTATTTTTGTGTGAAAATTAATGTTTTAATTGAAAATACAACTATTTCATTTCAGGATGAAAATTGATCGTTTTTAGTCGAAAATTCAACCATTTTGAAAATTCACGTTTGGTTTAAAATTCAACCTTTTGGTTGAACGTAGAACTACTTTGTTAAAAACTCATTTTATTTGTTGAAAATTGATTTATTTCATCAAAAATGATTTTTTTTTGCATTAAAATTATTTTGTTTGCTGAAAATTGAACTATTCCAGTTTTGGTTGAACACACATATTTTTTCAGTGAATTTATCTTTTTTGGTAGAAATTAAAAATCTTCCTAATTGAAAATTCGACTACTTAATTGAAAATTAAACTGTTTTTTCTACGAAAATTAATTTTTTTCAATTGAAATTTAACTTCTTCATTTTTGGATGGGAATTTATCGTCTTTAGTAGAAAATTCAACTATTCGGTTGAAAATCTATGTTATTATTTGTTTGCAAATTGGTTTATTTTGTTGAAAATTTATCATTTTTGGTAGAAAATTCATTTTCTTTGTTGAAAATTCATCATTTCAGGTTGCAAACTCAATAAATTTGTCAAAAAATCAACTTATTTGTTGACAATTTCATTATTTTATTGCAAATAAACCTAAATTAGCTAAATTATAAACAACAAAAAATATCGAATTTCAAAAGTTTCATTAAATTGTTTTTAAAGCTGAAAAAAAGAGAAACTTCAAATATTTTCTATCGTAGCGTCGTGATTTTTCACCGTGATAAAATAAACATTTGAAATATACATTTGAATTTTATACTTTTAAAATTAAATTAAAAAAAACAGTTAATTCAAACACTCAATAATTTACGCGTATGAAATGGAAGCTTTCAGCACTTTTCAATTGAAAATTTTTTAATTAAGCGCCGTTGAAATGCAAAGTTTAAAAATTTGACTTTTATACATTGTACAGTTGGAAGATTCAAAAAATAGAAATCCGCCCTATCATTTTAATTGCTATGAATTGAAGAATGAATCAAAAAAATTATAAATTTTCAAAATTATATCATTTTAAGCAATTTTGAGCTAGAAACATTAATTTATACATTAAAATCTATTTTGAAATCTTTTTAAATATTCCCTCAAAAATTTATTTTTAAAAAATCATGAAAAAATGTTCCAGGAATCTAATAATAATTTTATTAGCTTGGAACTTGAATTTTCTCTACCATTTTTTGAAAATCCTGCAAAAGTAAAAAAACTACCTTAAAATCATCCACATTCTTTTTTGACATATTTGGAAATCTTATTATTAAATATTTTTTTAAATTTATTTTTCGAAAACAAAATTATTGCTGGGTTCTCTAGGAATTTTGATACAAATTTTGTATTCATTTAAAACCTTTCAAAATACTTAAAAAGCTTATAAATTTTGTTTTCGAAATCTTCAAAAATCTTTGTGTTTTAAATGGTTTTCAAAACTTCTAAATATATTTTAAACTTAATCGATTATTTTCTAAATTAATAATTATTCAATTGACATTCATTAATCAAGCCAATTAAAGAAATTTTTCGTAATATTCTCTTAAAATTAATTTTTCAATATAAAAAATCATAAAAAATTTTCCCAGCAAACTTAAGACATTTTTTCAATTAAAGATCCTGCAAAAACTTCAAAATTTTATTTCGAAATCTTCAGAAATCTAAATTTATTTTTTGAAATTTTTTCCAGTTTTAATTTAAGTTTTGATCTTCTCAAAACTTTTGAACATCTCTTAAACTAACTCAAATTTTTTCCAAATTGATAATTGTTCAATCGATATTTATGCATCAAAATTCAATTATTTCACTTACATATTTAAAATTTGTTTAATAAAACAATTGAAGTTGTAACGTTAAAAGTTTAAATTTAAAACTCTAAAGTATTAACAATGCAAGGCTTTCTATTTCAAATAATTCAGTTTAAAAAGGCTTGGTTTTTAATATTTGATTTATAATTGCTCATTTTAAATAGAAAGTAAAATATTGCTATAAATTCAAAAAAATGTCATCCCTAATTTTAAAAATTCAAATTAGATGGTTAAAAATGGAATATTTTAGATTGAAGCAACATTTGAATAGGATTTGGAATTGAATAAGAGCGTTTAATTATGAATCCATTAATTTGAAATTATTCTGAAATTTTCAAATTGCAACATTTATATTTTTAACGTTAAAATCTGTAACTTTCTTCATCTTGAATAGATTCAGAATCGACCTGTAAAATCAATTGTTGTTGTTCAATTTTCTATGACGTCAAACACCCAAATTAAAAAATGTAAAATCCTGAAGTTTTCTGTAATACCTTGTAGATTTTTCGAACAAAGGGGAAAAAAATTAATGAAATGTTATACAAATTTTTGAATTGTAGAAAACTATACTTTATTGTCAATATTTTCACTTTTCTCCAAAAAATACAAGACAAAAATTAACAATTTGTATTTACCTGTATTTTTTAGTTAAATTTTGTACATTTTTTTTACAAAAAAGTACAGATTTAAAAAAAAAATTACAGCTGTAGAAATGTTGTACTTTCTTGTAAAAATGTTTTCTACCAGGGACGATAAAATTAATAGAAAATTTGGTGATGAAAAGTGTAGAAAAGCGTATAATAGTCTAGATAGAACTTGAACCCAGTAAGAAAATCCAACTATATTTTTGGGTAATAGTTCTTTTTTTATCGAAAAGGCTACTATTATATTTTTGGTTCGGAATTCATCTCGTTTGTTTAACAATTCTATTATTTGGTTGCATATTTAAATATTTTGTCGAAAATGCAACTATATCGTTAAAAAGTCATCTTTTTCATCAAAAGTGTAATTACTTTGTTAAAAATTAATTTTTTTAGTAGAAGATTCATCTCTTTTGTTGAAAGTTTAACTATATTGACAAAAATTCCTTTCATGTTTGGTTTAAATCAATTTTTTAAACTGACAATTATAATATTTCATTTTTGGATACAAAATTATCTTTTTCAGTTGAAAATGTATCTTTTTTAGTTGAAAGTTTAACTTTTTGGTGGAAAAGTCATCTATTTTGTTAAAAATTCGTCTTTCTTGGTAGAAATTTAATCTTCTTAGTTGAAAATTTATCATTTTTGATTAAAAATGCAATTTGTTTGTTTAAAATATCAACTGTTATATGCTTCGTGAAGAATTCATCTTTTTTGGTTGAAAAATCTACAATTTGGTAGAAAATTGTTGATTTTTCAACAACAAAAAATGAATTCTTAACGAAGCATATAACAGTTGATATTTTAAACAAACAATTTTTTTTTCATCTTTGTATTTTGCTAAAAATTCATCTTTTTTGGTAGAACATTAATCTTCTTGGTCGAAAATTCATCTTTTTGGTTGAAAATTCAACAACTTGGTTGAAAATTTAACAACTTGGTTGAAAATTCACTTTTTTTGGTTACAAATTATTCTTTTTTTTTATCTGAAAACTGAAGTATTTCATGTTTGGCTAAAGCTTTATCCTCTATTTTTGATAAGTTAAAAATTCGTATTTTTTGATAGAACATTAATCTTCTTGGTCGAAAATTCATCTTTTTGGCTTTAACATTCTACAATTTGGTAGAAAATTAAACTATTTTGTTGAAAAATCATATTTTTGGATTAAAAATTCAATTTTTTGTAGATAACTTGTCTCCTTGGCTTTAAAATTAAATAATTTTGTTGCAAATTTATTTTTCTTTCGTTAAAAATTTTTATTTTTTTTTATTTGGAAATTCAACTATTTCATGTTTGGTTAAAACTTTATCCTACATATTTGATAAGTTGAAAATTCATCTCTTTGGTTAAAATTAAATAGTTTTGTTGGAAATTTGTTTTTTTTTTTTGTTCAAAGTTATTTTTTTCTATTAGAGTTTGTATCCAAAAATTTGAATACATATTCTACTTTTGGTAGAAACTTCATTCTGTCTATTGTGTATGTTGAAAATTCAACTATTTGGTAGAAAATTCATGTATTTTGTTGAAAAGTCATCTTTTTGGATAGAAAATTATTCTTGTTTGTTGAAAATTTGGTAGAAAATTTGTATATTTTGTTAAAATGTCGTCTTTTTGAGAAGAAAATCTTTCTTGTTTGTTGAAAGGTCAAAATAACGGATCATTCACTTGAATTCCTTTGAATTCACTTGAATTTTTTTGAACTCTATGTAATCTTGTTAATTCTTGTAAATATCTTGGAATGTTTTTAACGATTTCAGATTCTTTTAAATCCTTTTAACTTCATTCAAATTGTCTATATTCCTCGGAATTCTCTGAATCGTCTGAATTCCTTAAATTCTTCGAAATTCCTTGACCTCGAGTAAATTCCTTGAATGCATCTAAATTCTCTGAATTCCTTGCATTATTTTGAAGTCCTTAGAATTCCTAGAATTACCTTGATTGGGAGAATTCTATGCATTTAGGGAATTCACGCCATACAGAGAACTCACGGAATTCAAGGAATCACGAATTTCACGCGATTCAAGGAATTCACGATTTTCCCGGGATTCAAGGACTTCATGGAATTAATGAATTCATGGATTTCACGGAATTCAAGGATTTCATGCAATTTAAGGAATTTACGGAATTCAAGAAACTGCGGAATTCAAGGCATTTACGTAATTCAAGGAATTATAGGAATTCAACGAATTTATGAAATTAGAGGAATTCACAGAATGTATGGAACTCTTCAAATTCAAGAAATTCGCTGAATTCGCTGAATTCACGGAATTTGACGAATTCACAGAATTCCTTGAATCCCGTGAATTCCGAAAAATTCCTTGAATCCCGTAAATCTCTTGAATTCCTTGACATCCTTGAATCCCGTGAATTCCTCGAATTTCGAAAAATTCCTTGATTTCCGTAAATTGTTTGAATTCCGTAAATCCCTTAAATTCCGTGAATTCAATAAATTCCTTGAAATCTTTGAATCCTGTGAAATCCTTAAATTCCTTGAATTCCGTGAGTTCCCTGTATTCCATGAATTCCTTGAATTTAAAGAATTGCCTGAATCCAGATAATTTAGGGAATTCCAAGTACTGCAAAATAATGCAAGGAATTCAGGGAATTTGTATGCATTCAAGGAATTTAGACGAGGTCAATATATTTCGAAGAATTTAGGAAATTCAGAGAATTCCGTGGAATATAAAATATTTCAATGAAGTTAACAAAATTCAAAAGAAATCTGGAATCTTTGTGGAGTCATTGGAATCTTTCTGGAACCCTTGAAGTCTTTTTGAAATCTTTGCGAAATTTTTGGAATGTTTTAAATCATTTAAAATCTTTGAAATATTTGTGAAGTCTTTTCGAAATCTTTGTGAAATCATTGAAATATTTATGAAATCTTTGTCAAATCTTTGTGAAGTATATTTTGAAATCTTTGTGAAATATTCTGAAATCTTTGACATCCTTGAAATCTTTCTGAAATTTTTTATATCTTTTGAAATAATTTTTGAAATGTTTGATATCTTTAAGAAATATTTCGAAATACAGTGAACTCTTGCGTATTTCAAGGGTCGTGAAACGTGAACATTTGCGAATTTCAAGTCTGGAAAGGTTATCAAGTCGTCGGGTTATTTTTGTCAAGCGACGTTCATTGGCTGCCCGGCCTTGTATCGATGCGCGCGCTATAAGCATGTGTGCGTCCTTGCATTTGCGCATCATGCATGCCAGTGTTTTTCAACTGTTTTTGTTGACCTACGACGTGACGAATATAACACTTCCTTGGAATAGTACAATTTGCAAATAAAAATCAATATAATGGAATCAAGAAACGACTCAAATATTTCGCGGAATGCCGTGTATTATAGCATGACGTCACGGTCATGATAGGATAGGTGGAAATCTCAGGAAGGTTAGCATATTTCTTGACATGAGACGGCATGGGAAGGTATACGCCTTTTTGTAGAAAATATTCTAAACCTAAGAGTAAGTTACAAAGATCTGAATAGTAATATTTTTCAAGTGTAAAATTGCATTTGCGCAATTCTGTTTCATCCTTTTATCGGTCGAAGGCCTTTCAGTTTCACGAAATACAATCAACTATCCGAAATTTGAAGTTAGGGCACTCGATATGATACACTAACTTGAAATTTTGAATATTTTATTTCGTGACACTGCAAAGTCGTCAATTGACAAAAGAATGGAACATGACTGAGAAAATACATTCTACACTTGAAAAATATTACTATTCGTACATTTATGACTCATTTTTACGTTTAGAATATTTCTCCAAAAAGTTGAATGCATTCCCATGACGTCATGCTAAAATACTCCATTCAAACCAACGACGGCTTCCCGCTCTTCGGGCCTCTTTTTAATTGGTCATCCACTGACGCGGGGGAGTTTGTACAGAGACCGTGGTGGGAGGTGACGGAACTGCGCAATTCGAAATAGCCCAGCATGGGGGATTTGAAATAGGTAAGACTTGAAATAGGCAAGAGAGTACTGTATTTGTGAAATTTATGAAATCTTTAAATCTGGTGTACACTTAAGATTCGGGTGGTGAGGCCCTCATAAGACATAACATATCCTAAAACATCATCCCTCTCTTTTTAATAATACCTACAATATTAGAAGGCTGCCCAAGATTTACTTACCTGATTTCAGGAGGACTTTTCGTAGTCTGTGGAACAGACTGTGTCGTCCTGGAATTCGTGGTCCTCTCAGAAGTAGTCGGAGGAGTAGCTCTAGGAGTTGTTATTCTCGTAGTAGGCCTCGTAGTGGACCTCGTAGTCGTAGTGGGTTCCATAGTCGTAGTAGGTTTCATAGTTGTAGTAGTGGGTCTCATAGTTGTAGTAGTGGGTCTCATAGTTGTAGTAGTGGGTCTCATAGTTGTAGTAGTGGGTCTCACAGTTGTAGTAGTGGGTCTCATAGTCGTAGTGGGTTTCCTAGTCGTAGTTGTTGCCTCAGTCGTAGTAATCGGAGTCGTATACCTAGGAATATACCTAGGAGTCGTCCTCCTCGTAGGAGGTCTCAAAGTCGTAGAATTTCCCTTGATCTTGTAACATCTAAAAGATCCCAGGGTGTTCCTACAAAAATATCCATCAACACAGTTGTGCATTCCAAGAGCGCATTCATCATCATCCTCGCAAATCTCAGTCGCAGCATTCAGAGTGTATCCCGTTCCACAGGACAAAAATCTTACACAGGCGAAACTTCCTAGGGTATTGTCGCATCTTTGAGTCGTGAGGCAATTATCAATGTGAAGCTGGCACTCATTGATATCTACACAAGCTTGTGTGAAGTTGTCTCTACGAAATCCAGTTTTACATTCGCAGTCAAAACTTCCCATTTTGTTTACACAGTTTTCGTTACTGCTGCAAGCATCCTCGATTTCCTTGCATTCATCGACGTCAACGCAACCCTGATTTCTCACGTATCTGAGAATTAAGGAAGAAAAGTTATTTTTTATGTGGGAGGAATGAGTTCAGAGCAGCTGAGGGACCTCCAGGCTGCTGCTGCCGACCCTGGACAGCGAGGGTCCTTTGTACTCAATTAGAATTAAAATACGGAACATAACATTTTTTAATTTGGCAATTATTATGATAAGCTGAAAATTAGAATGAGTACACTGTACTGAAAGAAAATTCGGGTAAATACGATGTCAGGGTACCGTGTCATACCTGACGGCTCAGCTGACCCTTCCTATTGTAAGACGCTCGAACTCGACACTACAACTTTGTATGTAATTCTGTATACAATTTTTGGATAATTTAATAATATATGTTACTGCTTAGATATCTCAGCACCTATTATAATGAAAAATGTCTTTAAAAATGCACATTTATTTTCAAGATAGAGAAAAAAAAGAATCTAGAAGATTTTTAGGAAATTTATTAATTTTGCGGATTTTTTCAAAGTTGTAGGAAAACTTTAAATAATTTTAAGATGCATTCGGCAGTTATTGAAAATTTCGAACATTCTAAAGATTTCGAAAAATATACAATTTTGAAGTTTTTTCAAGGTTTTGAAAAGTTTTAGGAAATTTCAAATTAATGATCATTTAAAACTTCATTTTCAACTGTTGAAAATTTAATTCAAAATTGAAAGTTCTTCAAATTTCTCAACAGCTACAAATTGAATTAGCCTATTTGTCATTGCACCATGGATTTTTTCTGTTTATTAATTAAAGAAATTTGTAACCAATTTTGTACTTTCTTTCAAAAAAAAAAATGTTTGCAATCGACTATGCATCAAAGTAGCTTCTCAGGTGTTATATATTCCGGAATATTCTTAAACCTTAAAATTTAAGAACTGTCTCTCGTTGCAGAATTTTCCGTAAGACTAAACAAGAGTTGACTTGAGTGCTTAATCATTTTGCAATTAGTATAATTTCAAACGTTAGAGGAAGTTATTTTTTTCAATTTAAAAAAAATATTAGAAATAAACAAATTTGGTTTTAAAGCCAACATTTTTTTAAGGAAAATGACGGTTAATCTCATATTAGAGTGGAATTTACTTCCAAAAACTAAATGGTGGTGCGGAACAGAGTTCCTTGGGTAACGTAACACAGTAGCCTCCGGAAGGGTCAGCTGAGCCTTCAGGTATGGCACGGTACCCTGACATCGCCTTTAGCCAAAATTTCTGTTTTAATTTTATGAAACATGTTCGGAAGTTTGATGTTATTATACTTTTCGTAAAATAATGATAAATATAGGGAAATTAGAATATAAGTAGAACAACTCAGATAGAAACTACCTAATTTTCCATTGCAATTAGGGAATTTTCTATAATACATTGTATCTGCAAAATGGAAAACTTGTAACTTGCAGGGCTCAGACTTATGCCACTATTGAAAATATCTGACATTTTTTTAACGATATCGTTTAAAAAGCGTGTTATCGTTAAAAAAAATCGTTGAAAATATAATTACAAAAAATCGTTAGGTTAAATAGTGGTATATACCACTATTTTGCCTCTAAATACTTTAAGCGAAGGAACATTTTTTCGTTTGTTTTGAACATGCAGAAAAATACAAAATATTCTGTCCTTCTTAGGGTCATCAAATATTGTTAACAAAGGCAAATTAATGACATCGCTCAAAAAAGTGTCAAATTTAGTCAATAGTGGCGTGTGTTCGAGCCCTGCAAATTACAATTTTCGAAAATTTTAAATATAATTTATTATAGAAAATTTCGTTATTGAAGCTGAAAATTTGGTAATTTTTAACTAATTATATGTTCATAAAATAAGGACAAAAATGTATCATTTTAAACTTGTTACGGTAAGTAAAATATCGTTGGCATTGCACAAAATCGTAGATTTCCAATATAATATTGTCCAAATTATTAATTTAAAAGTTTGAAAATGTTATGTTTCGTATTTTATCCTTCATTAACTACAAAAGACCTCGCAAATTCTGATCAATTTTGGATTTTTCTCTTGAATAAATTTTTTATTCAATTTTAAAGATATTCACGGGGTCAATTTTGAATTTTTTGTACGTTCAAACTTTTGTTATTGCAAATAGCACTGAAAAGTAAAAATAAGTTTAAAAAATTTGTAATTCTCAGAGTTTTGCAAAAGTCACTAATATTATTAATTTTTTTCGCAATCATATGATATGCCAAATTTTCCAAAAACTTGTAAGACCTCAACATTTTCAGATTTTCTAAATCATAATCTAATTTCTATAAACCTCAAAAAAATAAAATAATTTTTTATTCTACATTATTTTGAGATTCTACATGCCCAAAAAATTGTAGGATAGTTCGCAAAGCTTTTAAAAGGTATTTTAGTTATTTGCGATTTATAAAAATGAGATTTTGTCCTACACGAACTTAAAATATGGAAATTTTACAAAATTTTTGAAAATTGGGCATATTATGTGGATTATGAAAAAAATTAATATTAGCGATTTTTGTAAAACTCCAATTAACTGCTAAAATCTTATTTTTTAGGTAAATTTTAAGCCTAAAGTTGACGTTAAAAAATGTTAAAATAGTTTGACAAGATTTAAAAAATTATTTTAGTCCTTTTTCAGGTTTTTACAAACGAGATTTTGGCCCAAAAGGACTGAAAATATTTGAATATTTTTGCAAAATGAGCAATTTTTTGAACATTTTTTTCCCGCAACGAACCTCAGGATATTAAACAATCTATTTTGAATTTAATTTTTATAAGGTACCCAAAATGAAACTTTCCAGTGCTAGGCTGTTTTTGATTTGCAATTTCTTCACTACTAGCATCGCTAGAATTTATTTCATGGGTGTATTTGGAACAAAATGAATTTTTCATTTATGAATTTAATTATTATACCACATTATATAGAGAAAGATTATTGGATAATCAGTATTGAAATAATTAATAATAAATAAATATCATAATAGAAGTTAATAAAATAAAATTAATAAAAATTAATATAATAATCAATAAAAATATTGACGGAATAATGTAAAAAGTAGAAAAACTAGCCCCTTCCAGACTTCAAACTCATTTGAGAAATTTGAAATACTGTCAAAGTAGCATACATTTTGAAAAATAGTAACGAAATAGTCAATATTTTTAAATCCCTTTAAATCCATAGAAATTTATTGTTATCAAATAATTTCTTTTAAAATCCTATGAATCCCTTAATGGTAAAATTCCTTAAAATCTTTGAAATTCCTGAAATCAATAAAAGACCCTTGAAATATTTTAAATATCATTTATATCCTGGGATACATTTTCAAAAATCTTTCCAATTTTCTGAAATTCTACGAAATTGTTTGAAAATCTTTGAAAATGCTGAAAGTTCGTAAAAATTCCTTGAAATCGTTTAAAATACCCTAAACTCTTTACAATCCTTTGAAATTCCTCGAGATTGATAAAATCCCATAAATCTGATAAAAACCTTCGAGATCCTTTTTAAATATATACTCTAGAATTTTTAAAATTTCCTTGAATTCTGATGAAATCCTCTGAAATCTCTGGAAAACTCTAATTTTTTCTTATTCCATGAAATATATAGAAAACCCTTATAACCTTTTAGAATCCTTTAATTTTTTTTAAATCCTATGAATTCTTCAAATTTTTTTAAATTTCTTGAAAGCCCTTCAAATTTTGTAAATACCGTGAAAATTCATTGAAATATTTTCAATGTTCTGAAACCTTACGAAATTATTTGTAGTTCCTTAGCAATTTTTTAATCTGTTGAAATTTTTTATAATCCTACGAAATTTTTTGAAATTTGTAAAACCCCTAAATCTTGGGAAATCCCTAAAAAAATTGAAATCCCATACATCTTGAAATCTTTAAAATCTTTTAGAATTTCTTTAAAAATGTTTGAATCTTTGAAATCCTCAGTGACCCCATAAAAATTAGAATTTCATTCGATTTTATTTATTCCCTGAAATTCTCTACAAAATCTTTTAAATTCCCTAAAATACCTTGAAATTTGTGAAATTTTTTGATATCTTTGACACCCCTTTCAAACCCATTGAAATTTTTCGATTTTTTTTTATATTTATTGGAATCTTTTAAAGTACCTTAAGTATTTCCGATCCTTTCAAATTTGTTGACATTTTTTTAATCTTAAGTCCTCAAATATCCTATAAAATTGGGTAGGTCTGGTAAAATCCCTACAAATCCTTTGAAATACTTTAAATTTTAAAATCCTTTGAATTATCTTGAAATAACTTTAAATCCCTAGATATCTTTAAAATTCCTAAAAACTTGGATATCCAATAAAATCCTTAAAATCTTATGAAATTCCTTATAATACGATCCAATCCCTTGAAATCTTTGAAAATAACTGGAATCCCTTCTAATTTCATTCTCTGGAATTTAGCTGTTCAAAAATCTCTTGAAATCTTTTGTAATCCTAAAAAATTCTTTGAAATCCGCGGATATATTTTAAAAACTCATAAAATTATTGGAAATGTTTCAGTATCCGTAGAAATCTTTTTAAATCTCATAAAATTCTTTCAAAAACCTTAAACTCCGTGAAAATCCCTCGAGATCCGTTTAAATCCTTTGTAATCCCTTAAAATCCCCTCATATGTTAGGAAACCTTTGAAATCATTTGAAAACCCTTGAAATTTGTATAAAATTTTTTTAAATCCGTGGAAATTCTCTGGAATCTCTTGAAAATTTTTAAAAAGATTTGAAATCTTTTTTCGAAATCTGTAGAATCCTCTAAAATGCTTTGAAATAATTTAAAATTCTACGTTAAATAAGGTACATTAATAAATAATACAATTCTAGTTTCTCTATCTTTTCATAAATTCTTTCAATATTTAAAAATTATTTATTTCTAAACTGATTTTCTTCAAATGATTTTTCTACGATAGTTTTTAGAGAATCACGAGAAAAATTATAAACAATTCATTATAAATCTATACTGAATTTTTTATAATGTTCCCTGGTGGAACAATTTTTAGAAAAAAGTACAGAAAACTAAAACAGTTGAAACGTTTAAGAAAATAGAAATCCGCGCTATCATCTTCAATACTATAAATTGAAGAATGAATAAAAAAAATTTTTAATTTTCAAAATTATATCATTTCAAGCAATTTTGAGATAGAAAAATTAATTATATATTAAAATCTGTTTTGAAATCCTTTCAATTATTCTTTTAAAATTTTTTTAAAATCATAAAAAAAATTTCCAGGAATCTAATAATAATTTCATTATCTTGGAACTCGAATTTTCTCTAACATTTTTTGAGAATCTTACAAAACTAAAAAAACTACCTTAAAATCATGCACATTCCTTTTTTAATTTTTGGAAATCTTATTAAATATTTAAAAAAATTCATTTTTCAAAAACAAAATTATTGTTAGGTTATCTAGGAATTCGGATATAAAATTTTTATTCATTTAAAACCTTTCAAAATACTTAAAAAGCTTATAAATCTTGTGTTCGAAATCTTCCAAAATCTTTGTGTTTTATATGGTTTGAAATTTTTTCACGTTTTAAATTATTTTGGAATCTTTTCATAACTTCTAAATATATTTTAAACTTACTCGATTGTTTTCCAAATCAATAATCATTCAATTGTCATTTATTAATCAAGCAAATTAAGTTTATTTTAATATTCTCTTAAAATTACTTTTTCAATATAAAGAATCATTAAAAATTTTCCCAGCAAACTTAAAAAATTTGTTTCATTTTCTTAGAACTTTTAAAGATCCTTAAAAAGCTTGAAAATTTCATTTCGAAATGTTCAAAAATCTAAATATATTTTTTTTATTTTTTGAAATCTTTTCCAGTTTTAAATTAAGTTTGGATCTTCTCAACACTTGTGAACATCCCTTAAACTAACTCAAATTTTTTCCATATTCATAATTGTTCAATTGTTATTTATGCATAAAAATTCAATAATTTCACTTACATATTTAAAATTTTTCAAATATAACAGTTAAAATTGTAACGTTCAAAGTTTAAATTTAACACTCTGAAATATTAACGATTCAAGGCTTTCTATTTCAAATAATTCAGTTTAAAATTGTGTAGTTTTTAATATTTGATTTATAATTGCTCATTTTTAATAAAAAGTAAAATATTGTTAAATATTCAAAAAAATTTCATCCATAATTTTTAAATTCCAAATTAGATGGTTAAAAATGAAATATTTGAGATTGAAACAATATTTTAATAGGATTTGGAATTGAATAAAAGCGTTTAAATATTAATCCATTAATTTGTAATTATTCAATAATTAAAAATGGTTCATAAAGTTTCAATCGAACGTTTACATTTTTTTAACTACTGAGGTTTTCAAATTGAAACATTTATATTTTTAACGTTAAAATATGTAAATTCCTTAATTTTGAACAGATTCAGAATCGAACTGTGAAATCAATTGTTGTTAAATTTTCAATAATCGAACTACAGTTCAATGTGATTTATTATAATAGCAAAAGTTCTTGATTAAAGGGTAATTTTTTTTTAAATTATAGTTTCTAATAGAAACTTATATATTATACATCTTACAAAAATTGACAGTAAAGTAAAAGTCAAAACGTTGATGTGGATTCCACAATTATTGTTTGTAAAAATTTATATTTTTTTGATATTTTCTACAATAATTTGCATAAAATTAAAAGTTTTTGCTATGACGTTAAACATCTAAATTAAAAAAATGTAAAATCCTGTAGTTTTATGTAACACCTTGTAGATTTTTACAACAAAGTACAAAAAATATTAATTAAATTTTATATAAATTTTTGAATTGTAGGAACTTATACTATTGTTAATTTTTTTACTTTTCTGCAAGAAAATGCAAAACAAAAATTAACCATTTCTATTTAACTGAAGAGTAGAAATGCAAAAGGAGTCAAGCGCCATTTTTCACTTTTTTCAGGAGAGCCTAAAAACATGTTGTAAATTCAGCGGGACCATTTAAGAAAAAAATAAGAAAGTGCTTTCGAGATACTTTCATGCTCTATCGAACTAAAAAAAGTTTGCTCACAAAAAGCTATCCGGTTTCGAGAAATTGAATAAAACAGCTCACATTTCGCGGTTAGATTTTAGGTCCGTATCGACTTTTAACATCTTTCAACATTAATTGTGGAGTCAATTTGTAGTTTAAGAAAAAACTAAAAATTTGAATTCTAGCTATTGAATGGACGAATTGATTTCCAAAAAGTTTGTTTCAAAAAACATCAGGCAATTTCGCGAAATTTGAAAATCAAATTATGACTTGAAATCCTTGAAATGGTGTAAAACTGACAAAGGATAGATTGAGATAGAGAGGGCATTGAAAAAGATAAAAGTGAATTTAGATGGACAAAGAGATAGAAAATGATTGACGGGGATAGACAAAGGATAGATTGAGATAGAGAGGAAGGCATTGAAAAAGATAAAAGTGAATTTAGATGGATAAAGAGATAGAAAAAGATTGGTAAAAAAAGTTTGTAGATGTAGAATATAATTGTAACAAAAAATTACAGTTGTAGAAATGTTGTGCTTTCTTGTAAAATTTTTTTCCATCAGTGTTCGTAAAGGAAGGAATCTGAATGAATAAATGTTAAGTGGTTTAAATAAACCCAAATACCTCATTCCATCAGCACAAGGTCGCGTTAAAGCCGCAGTAGAAGGAAGTGGAGGTGCTGTTCTTCTCGTAATTGGTGTAGGATGTCGTGCACAACTGTATCCTCCAGGTTGATTATAACAAACCTCATGTCCGCAAGAATGAGTTCCTTCAGTACATTCGTCGACATCTACCATAAAATGATAAAAACAAGAAAGAAAATTTTATTATCCAATCATCTTTTCCCTATTTCGAATTAGATTCATGCAAAAAAGTGTAAAGCAAGTACGAGCAAAAATCTAAAAAGGGGAAGCATTGATTTGAAAGCTGCTGTGGTTTCATGCGATTGGCAATGCGACCTGGCACGAAGATTTAGACATCAGAAATTTCTCCTTTGTTTCCTTCAATTTGAAAGAAGAATAATCTGAAATACTGGAGTCTCTGACTAGTTAAAAAACAAATTTTGTTATTGAAATCGTTGCCTTATTCCTGATCGATACCAGAATTTATATTCTGGGCGAATACTCACCAGAGCATCTTCTCCAAATTGGATGATACCGATAGCCCTGAGGACAAGCTGGTCTTCTTTGCAAAGACCTTGGTGGAGGTGGAGGCCTCTCGCATCTGAAAATCCGAACAATCTTGATCAAATCTGAGATAAAAATCACATCTGAAAAAGAAGTTTAATTCCGAAACTTCGACTGGTACCTGTATTATAGTTCTTAAATGCTCAAGAATTTATGTTGAGCAAATGCTCTCGAGAATATGCTCAGCATTTAAGCTCGAACAGAGCATTTATAGAGCATTGAAGGGAATTTAAAGCACTTATTGTTCAAACAAATATATATCACAATTAATACATACATTTTTACAGAAACATTCTAGAATGAAATGGACGAATACTTTTTTTAAATTAGAATAACCTGACAAAATTTAGGGGATTTTCAATAAACTAAAGTTAAAGTTAATTTTGTTATTATGGTTGAAAATCGCAAATATTTGGTGGAAAATTAATCTGTTTTGATTGGGGATTTAAACTAATTTGTTGAAAATTCATCTTTTTTCATTTAGTTCAACTATTTTTGGTATGAAATTAAAATCTTTTTTGTGGCTGAAATATAATATATCACGTTTTTCGATGAAAATTAATCTTTTTTGATAGAAAATTCAACTACTTAGTTGTAAGTGGAACTACTTTGTTAAAAATTCATTCAGTTGATTGATGACTCATCATCTGAATGAAAATCTTTTTTTTTTGTTCCAAATTTAATTATTTTTTTTGAAAATGATGTTTTCTAGATGGAAATTAATTATTTTATCTGGAAACTCAACTCGTACGTGTTTGGTTCAAAATTTATCTTTTCAAGATGGAAATTTCAATCTTTGGTTTAAAATTCCTGTATTTTATTGAAAACTCGAATTTTGTGGGAGAATATTTAATCTTCTTGGTGACTAATTCATCTTTTTGGTTGAAAATTTCTTCAAAAATTCAAATATTTGGTTGAAAATACATGTATTTAGTTTAAAATTCTGTTCCATTTTTTGTGGAAAACTGCTCTGTTTTCGGTGAAAAATTAACTATTTGTTGAAAATTCGTTTTCTTGTTTTTTGTTAAAAGAGTACTCACATTATTTAAAATTTGATCTTTTTTGTTAAAAATGCATTCCTTTCGTTGAAAATTTAACTGCTTTGTTGAAAATTCGTTTGTTTTTTGGTTGAAAATTTATTTTACTAACTGCAATTTATCCTACTTTATTTTCGGTGGAAACTTAATTTTTTTAGTTTAAAATTCATGTATTTGGTTGAAAATTAAATTTTTTTGGTTGAAAATTCACTTGAACTATTCCATTTGTGTGGAAAATTCATGTTTTTTGATAGAAATTTAATCTTCTTGGTTGAAAATTATAGTATTTCGTTGAAAATTTACTTTAATTTAATTGAAAATTAATTTTTTTACTGAAAATTTAACTGTTTTATTTTTAGTTGAAAATTTATCTGTTTTCAGTGACAGTCGAACTACTTGTTGAAAATCCGTCTTTTTTTAGTAAAAGAGTAGTACTCTCATTAGTTGAAATATTATCTTTTTGGTTAAAAGTTCATTCCTTTGATTGACCATTTGGTCAAAATTTCATATTTTTGGTTGAAAATTCATCATTGTGATCAAAAATTAATTTCTTTGGTTGAAAATTCGGTTTTTTAGTAGAAAACTTAATTTTTCTATTTTTTGTTAAAAAATCTTTTTTTTTCAATGAAAAAGTAAATATTTTGTTGAAATTTTGTTTGTGGAACATTTATTCTTCTGACATTTTAACTATTCTAATTTTGGTTGAAAATTGATTTTTTTTAGATGAAAATTCATGTACTTTGTTTAAAATTAACCTTTGTTTGGTAGAAAATTAATTTTTTGGGTTGAGAATCTACCTGTTTGACTTGAAACTACAAACTAAAAAGTGTTGAAAATATATTAAGAAACCAAATTTATTATGCATTAACATTATTAATCTTCCAGGTTTATGGTTGATTTTATACTTAGAAGAATTTGAAAATGGGATATTGTAGCAACCCTAAATAAGGCACTGTTCAATGCGAATAAAATGTTTTCCATAACTTTGATACCTTTCTATACGATATTTAAATAATGTAATTATCATTAATAAAGATAGAAAATACGATTTTTCAAATCCTAATTCAAAATTTTCATAAATGCTCATTATATTCCCAAAGCACATAAAAGTCGAGCATATTCTTGAGCATATTCTCATGCTCGTGAGAATTTCTCCGAGCACTTAACCTCTTTATAACACTAAATAAGATACATTTTCTCTATCTCTTTCTATCATAAAGACCGAAAATTATTCAAAAAGATAAGTAGGTATTAGGGTGGTCCAAAAATGCATTGGAAATTTTTTTTTTTTTTAATTTTTATCGGGACACCCCCCAAATTTTTTCGAATCCACCCAAAAATAAATCCATTTTTTTGTTTTGAAAAAAAATGATATTTAGGGTGGCGCAAGCCCCATAAAGTATTAACATGTATTTCCCATAAGAAAAAAATACGTTTTTGTAAATCTTATTCAGAATCCTCAATATTCCCAGATAACAATACGTGCCGGCACGCGATCGGCCCGACGGGCTGGAGACCAGCGTGCCTGCTAAATGCACGCGACAGGCCGGCAGAGTCGGAATGCGACCGAAAGGCGGACAACGGCAGACAACGGTCCGGTACATTAGACGCCCGTCGGGCTTGCAAACGGCGAGGAACGACGGGCCTGCGATTTACGCGACCGCTGCAAGCTGATAGTGTGAGAAGTTTGAGATCAAAAACGCGCATGCGCGTTTTGGATCAGCTGTTCTTGTCGTGTTTCATCTCGTGTGGCGTTCACTCCCGTGAATTTTCGCTCGGATGTGTACGATTTGCAAACAATAATTGTTATTTGTTCCAGATAAAATAGAAGAATAAGTAATCCATTTGTAAATGGAGTAATCCACTTGGAATACGGAGTAATCTACTTGTATAACGGAGTTATACCTTTCATTGTTTGCGGTTTTTGGTATTGTTTTGGCTGTATGTGGAACACAAAATTTGTTAGCAATTTTTTGCTGTCGGTATCCTTCAAGTCAACAAAATTAGCAAATAGCACGAAAGGTAATGAAATTCTGCGTATATAATATAAAGTTCAAGTGGAAAGAAAAATTTCAATATTATAAAAAGATATTTTTATAATATTGACATTTTTCTTTTAACTTGGACTTAGTATACGCAGACTCTCGTCATTACCTTTCGTGATATTTGGAAATTTTTATTTTATTTACATAAAAAAAGATTTTTTTAATTTTAATCTACTCGCACACTCAGCCTGCATTTTACCGGACCGTCGGGCATGCAGTTCGCCGAACAGCGTCTCTCCGGCCTGTCGGGCGGGCCTATAGACATCAATGGTGTACACATTAAGGTGCATATCTGCCGGCAAGTCGGTCCGATCGATCGGACCGCGGGCCGGCAGATCGCTTGCAATCGGCGGGCATTTTGCTATCTGGGTTATCTCAATCGAGTTGAAATTCAACATTTCTCTTCACAATTAGCCATAGAATACGAATAAAATATCACTTTTCAAAAACCAACACTAACACTAACCTGTATCCACCAAGAAGATTGACGCATCTCTCAGATAGTCGACTATCGCATTTGTACTTGCCAATTCTGCACTCATCAATATCTTCACACTGACGAGTGTTCAGGGAATATTCGTAACCCTGCGAACAAGAAGGCAAACGAGTGACACACTCGTAAGAACCTTCCTTATTGACACAATAACGATGAAGTTCTACTGCACAAGAATGCAGATTTTCGAGACACTCGTCGATATCGAGACAACTTCCGTTAAAAATTCGCCTGAAACCTCGGCCACAGAGAGGTGCTGCGTTGCAAACGTAGGAACCATTCGTGTTTTCACATATCTGAGTCCCCTGAAAATTTAAAAATATTAGGGACTCGTTTATTGAAATATTTTCAATTTTATCAAAAAAAAAACAGGGCTCGGATCGGCCAGAATTACAAAAGAGTCCGATAGAATTTCGAAAAAAGTTCAGAAAAAGTCGCATCAAATCTTTAAATATAATTCGAAAAAGTAGTATCGGATACTGAATGACTGAAATAATAAATTTATTTATTTGTGAATATAGTGTACAAAATTCTAATTGATTTTCAAATATTCTGAATCTGGGTTTAAAATATTTGTTTCTGATCTGTTAAACTTGTCACTTGGATTATTTAAAAATGAGAGCATTTTGTAATTAAAATTCATTTACAATTGCAGGAACATTCATTTTATACATTTTGAACTTCAAATTACTCGACAATTAAGGTTTCCTGAGACTCTATAATTTGAATATGAAATTATTCACTTTTTAATAATTCAGAATTTTAAATACGATTAATATAGGGACAATATTGAATTTAATAAAAAACGCTTTAAATTCCTAAGATTTGAATGTTCAAATAAAAGGGACGAATTTTCAATCAAAAAACGATTTTTTTACTCAGGAATTGTGTTTTCAAGTTAAGAAGTTAAATGATTTAAAAAACAGTTAACTTTTAATCTCGAAATATTAAGTTTCAATTGAATAGTTGAATTAAAAAAAATTAAGTTTCAACCAAGTAGTTGAATTTTCAAGCCAAACCGACGATTTTTTTAAAAGACAGTTGAATTATCAAACTAAAAAGTTCAATTTTCAACAAAAAATATCAGTTTCAACAAAGAAAGAGGAATTTTCTACCAAATGCTTAAATTAAAAAAACAAGACTAATTTTTAACCAAATAATTGCATTTTCGAATAAAATAGATTGAACCTCAACCAAAAGCAGTTGCATTTTTAACCAAATACTTAATTTTTCAAACCAAAAAAATGAATTTTTTTAAAGGCAGTTGTATTATCAACCACAAAAATTGAATTTTCGTAAAAAAATATCATTTTTAACGAAGTAAGATCAATTTTCAACCAAATAGTTGACTTAAAAAATATGCATTTAATCAAATAGTTAGATTTTCAAATAAAAAAGATTAAAGCTCAACCAAAAACAGTTGTATTTTCAAACAAATAGTTGAATTTTCTACAAAAGGGTTAATTTTCTACCAAGAAAGATGAATTTTCAAACAAAAAAGAACTTTTCACCATCAACGATAAATTTTCAATCCAAAAGCACGAATTTTCTATGAAAAAACCACGTTTAAAAAGACAGTTGATTTTTTTACCAAAAAAGATGACTTTTGAATAAAATAATTGAATTTTCAACTCAATGGTCGAATATTTAAATAAAATAGATTAAACCTCAAGCAAAAAGTTACATTTTCAAACAAATAGTTGATTTTTCGAGACAAAAAGATGAATTTTCTTAAAGGCAGTTGTATTATCAACCTAAAAAGTTGAATCTTCAACAAAAAAGATCATTTTCAACAAAGAAGAAGGAGTTTTCAATCAAATAATTATTATTTAAAAAATTTAATCAAATAGTTAAATTAAAAAAAAGATTAAACCTTAACCAAAAACAATTGTATTTTCAACCAATTAGTTCAATTTTCAAGTAAAAAAAAGAATTTTTTATATGACAGTTTAATTTTCAACAAGAAGGTTAATTTTTAACCAAAAATAGTTTTCTACTAAAAAAGATGACATTTCTACCGTAAAAAATCAATTTTTAATCCATAAGATCGAATCTTCTATCCAAAAAGTCGAATGTTCATCAAAACAGTACAATTTTTTACCAACAAAGATTATTTTTGAAAAACATAATTGAATTTTCAACAAAATAGTTTAATTTTCATATAAAACAGATTAAATCTCATAAGAAAAAGTTGAATTTTCAACCAAATAGTATAATTTTCAAGACGAAAAGACAAATTTTTTAGAAGATAGTTGAATTTTCAAAAAAACAGTACAATGTTTTACCAAAAAAGATTACTTTCAAAAAAATTGAATTATCAAGAAAATGGTTGAATTTTCATATGAAAAAAAAAAAAAAAACTTTGAATTTTCATATAAAAAATTTCTTTGGAAAAGAGTAGGATTTTCAACAAAAAATATTATTTTCAACAAAGTAAGATGAATTTTGAATCAAGCAGTTGAATTTGAAAAAATAAAATTTTTTAACAATTAAGTTACATTTACAACCATAAACGAGAAATTTTTAATCCAAAAGGATGAATTTTCTATCCAAAAGGGCGAATTTTCAACAAACCAGTTGAATTTTTATACCAAAAGCAGTAATTTTTTAGAAGACAGTTTTCAACCAAAAAAGATTACTTTTTTACCATGAAAGAGAAATTTTTTATCCAAAAGGGTGAATTTTCTATTCAAAAGGCAAATTTTCAACAAAATAATTCAATTTTCAACCAAAAAGTGGAATGTTGAACCAAAAAGAATTAACTTCCAGCCAAAAATAGTTCAATTTTCTTATTGGGTTCTGTTAATTTAGTTCACGAGAAAAAGGGGTAAAGGGAAAATTTCTTGAAAACAGGAGAAAAAAGACGAATTCTTTAAAAAATGGGTAAAAAGGTGAATAGAGAAAAGTGTGTGAGGACTGTAACTGAATTTGAAATTAAGCTAGAAACATTAATTTATAAATTGATATCTGTTTTGAAATCTTTTTAAATATTCTCTTGAAAATTAGTTTAAAAAATCATAAAATTTTTTTCCAGGAATCTAATAATAATTTCATTATCTTGGAACTCGAATTTTCTCTACCATTATTTGAAAATCCTGCAAAAGTAAAAAAACTACCTTAAAATCATCCACATTCTTTTTAAACATTTTTGGAAATCTTATTAAATATTTTTTAAAAATTCATTTTTCAAAAACAAAATTATTGTTAGGTTCTCTAGGAATTTTGATACAAATTTTTTATTCATTCAAAACCTTTCAAAATACTTAAAAAGCTTATAAATTTTGTGTTCGAAATCTTCAAAAATCTTTGTGTTTTATATGGTTTGAAATGTTTTCACGTTTTAAATTATTTTGGAATCTTTTCAAAACTTCTGAATATATTTTAAACTTACTCGATTGTTTTCCAAATTAATAATGATTCAATTGCCATTTATTAATCAAGCAAATTAAATTTTTTTTAATATTCTCTTAAAATTACTTTTTCAGTATAAAAAATCATTTAAAAATTTCCCAGCATACTTGTGAAATTTTTTCAATTTTCTTAAAACCTTTAAAGATCCTCAAAAAGCTTCAAAATTTTATTTCGAAATCTTCAAAAATCTGAATTTTTTATTTATTTTTTGAAATCTTTTCCAGTTTTAAATTAAGTTTGGTTCTTGTCAAAACTTGTGAACATCTCTTAAACTATCTCAAATTTTTTTCAAATTGATAATTGTTCAATCGATATTTATGCATCAAAATTCAATAATTTCACTTACATATTTAAAATTTGTTAAATGAAACAATTAAAGTTGTAACGTTCAAATCTTAAATTCAACACTCTAAAATATTAACGATTTAAGGCTTTCTATTTCAAATAATTCAGTTTAAAATTGTTTAGTTTTTAATATTTGATTTATAATTGCTCATTTTAAATAAAAAGTAAAATATTGCTAAATATTCAAAAAAAAAATTCATCCATAATTTTAAAATTCCAAATTAGATGGTTAAAAATGAAATATTTTAGATTGAAACAATATTTGAATAGGACTGTAACTGAATTTGAAATTAATCGGTGTAAACGTTTTCGTCTTAAAAGTGTCCAACGGTTAATGCTTGTAATTTGAAAAAATTTAAACTTTGAATACGGATTCGCGAAATAAGAAATTGTTCAATTGCAAACACTATTAATTAACAATTTTCAGAGTATAAAGCTTCAATGAGAATTTATTCAACTTTTAATGTTTTCAATGAAAACAGTATAATTTTCTCTAATTTTTTAATTTTAATTAAAAAAGTTTTATTGCGATTAAAATTGAAAGTATATATGGGTAATTGTCAAATTGAAGGCAAACTTGAAGTCCCAGTAATATAACATTAACTTAGAAACTAGTACTGATTTTTTTTTAAATTTGATAAACACTTACTATCATTCTCTACAAAATGGTCAGTTCTTTTTTTTCATTTCTGTTCCTATTTACTTTAATTTAATATAAGAACACCCGAAACGTCATTACCGTACGGCGTCCCAAACTCACTTTGCACAAGGATAAACTGATTTTCTCCTTTTTTTTTAGACAGTAACCTGGAAAACGCTTAACGTATCAAGTTTGTAAACTTCACATGAACATAAATTTAATGTATGCACATTTTTTGAGTCAAATTAATAATATTGTAAAAACCTCAAAGTCACTCGATTTTTGCCATTTCAGACGTCATTACCGTACGTCTTGTTTTCTAGTAAAATATTGTAGTTACAGTTGAGTAATAAATACAGAAATATTAGGCGTATCGTTTAATACAAGATTTTATAAAATTGAGCTTAAAATATTAACTCTCTTTTCTGTGAATCCGATATTAAAACTGAAAAGTGCATCTTGACAACAAAAACGTCATTCCCGTACGTGCGTTAAAACCCATTTTCGGGGTGAAAGAAAAATTATAAAAACCATTCCGTTACTTGCATGGCGGTGTTTTCTTTCATAAGTAGGTGACTTTTTACAATTAAAATCTGTAATTTTTTAGTAAACATTAAAAAAGGTTAAACTTTAATATTTTTCTCGCATCATTACCGTACGGTACAATAGAACAGCGTGTGCATGGATTCATTATTATTTCTTATTTCCATAACTGCCCCTTTTGGTTTTAAAATTTCTACATGTGATAAGATTAATATCCGTTATGAAATATTTAATTCCTAATAATAATATAATTGCCACTCTAGGTGCTAAACTTTGCCTACAACTTGACAATGACCCATATAGCGAACTTATGAGAAAAAATGGAAAAAGTCGATTAGCCGCATTTTTCTTCAAAAAGTCGAAAAAGTTGCACGATCCGAGCCCTGAAAAAGGAAAAAAATAGACTGACTTCTTTGCAATCATGTCGACCAAGAAGACACTCATCAACGTCCCTGCAGCCTTTGATACTTGGGTCAAAATACCAGCCAGTCGTACATAATGGGAAACAATCAAAACTCCCGATAGTGTTCACACATCGTTCATGATCCCGACACCCTGGACCTTGAAGACATTCGTCGATATCGACACAATCTCCTGATTCCTTATCCTGTTTGAATCCTCTTTCGCAAATTTTTGGTCTAAATCTTCGGGATTTGGTTCTTTCTTTGGATTCGCAGGTGTAGGAACCGTTGGTATTGGTACATCGGTGAGTTTGTTCAAGACAGGAATGCAGACCTAGGGAACATTCGTCTATGTCGCGACAGGTTTCATTTTCAAAGATGAATCCTCGAGGACAGGGTGGACTGCAGTCGTAGCCTCCGATTAGGTTTCGACATGTTTCTCCTATTCCACAGGGTGTCCAACTGATGCATTCATCAATATCTGGAAGAGACAGGACTGAGATTGTCAAAAAGGATGTAGGTATACTACTAAAAAAAGTAGATTTAGTTCATTTTCGAAATCCGCTGACTGTCTATATGTTTGCACCATAGGTTGACAGAAAAAAATTAATATTTAAAAAGTCAATGGATTTTGGAAACGAACAACAAACCGGAAGAAAACATGATTGTGGAATGCTGTACCTGTATTACTAAAACAAGGAATTTTTGGAAAATTTTGATTCTCAGGGTGGGAAAAATTTCCAGTTTCCCTGTATTATTGAAATATAGAAATATAAATCTCTATTGAAAATTAATCATTATTTTCTTCTTGAAAGTGTTGCATTATATGTACCTTTATTAGTTTTATCTTATTCAACGCCTTCATTAGATTTGTAATCACGTAATATAAAACATGTAATATTCAAAAAGATTTGAATATTATAATATTATAATATTATAAATTTTGGAAATTTATTTTGAATCAATAGTTCTGCAAGTTTATGTTTGGATACCTTAGTATTGAGTAATTGGGGAAAAGCGTTTGCGTTACGAGAACTTTTAATTGAAACTGTTGAATGATTTTAGATTGAACCATATTCAAAATTGTTTGTTTTTTATATGAATCGTTCAAAGTTGCATATAATTAGAAATAAAAGCTTTTCAATACTGCAATTATTATTATTTGAGAAAGATTAGAAGCAAACGATTTTGGATTAAAATTTTTTTAAATAGACAATTTTAAATTGAAAAAATGCGAATTTAAACGTTATTATACAATATAAAACATACACATTTGAAGAAGTTGAAATTGGAATCGAATAAAAGAGATCATTCTCGTAACTCAATCTTGTACAATTTTGAATTTATATTCTTAATAGATCATTTACTAATTTCCTTTGTTTTCAATCTGCTGAATTATGATTGCTCTAAATGTAAAATCTTCAAATTTGAACGTTTGAATTCAGAATAAACTCGGTTTGTAATGTTGAACTGAAATTACTTTTTTTAAGATTTTGGAAAGATTCTCTAATTTTAAAAGCTTTTAATTTTTACAATATTCAACGTTTGATATATAAATTTGAAGACAAATTCTTTGAAATGCTTGAAAAAGTGAAAATTAGCGATTTAAAAACAAATTAAAGCATCTAAATACTGTCTTCACTAGGGTGGTCCAAATTTATACCTGTAAAAATTCGACTTTCGATTTTTGGTGATAACCCCCCCCCCCCCCGGGGGTGGGGTTTGCGGAAAAAGAAATTCCGTAATTTTTTTTTTTTTTTGATTCAACGTTAACCCGTGCCCCCGGGCTTTTGAAATTAACATGGGGTTTTAAATGGGAAAAGCTCGATTAAAAAAAAAATGGAAAAAAGAAGTACTTGTTAGACATTTTTTGTCAATTAAAGTATTGTCACCTCTTGAGGAGTACTTAAGGAATAATTTCCACCCAATAGCTTTTAATTTGTACACACCTGAACCCCTTAAATTGTGCCCGGAAAATGCCCCAAAAAATGCAAAATAGAAGTTTTCTATCAAATTCATGCTAAAGACGGTATTTTTGAAAAAATTTTTAACCTGAATTATTTTTAATTGATAACTGACGAGTTTTAAAGTATATTTTAAATAATTTAAAATTTTTTAAACAATTAGTATTTGTTTAAACAATTTTTTTGCCCCTGTAAATCGTGAAAAGTTATTATTTTCTGAAAATAATGACACAATTAAAGAATGTTGAAAGCAATATATTTTTGAAGGATGTTTGCTAATTATTTCAACAATTTTGATTTGTTTAAACAATTTTTTCCCCCTGTGAAGCGTGAATAATTATTACTTTCTAGAATTAATTACAAAATTAAAGGAATTTAAGAGTAATATTTTTTTTCTACATGATATTTAGCAATTTTTAAAATAATTTTTATTTGTCTTAAACAATTTTTGTTTGTTTAGAAATTTTTTTCTCTGCAAATCGAGAAAATTTATTCTTTTCAGCAATGTACGACACAATTAACGAATTTTAAGAATAATATTTTTTGCTTAAGATATTTTGAAATTATTTAAACAATTAATAATCATTAATATAAACCATTTTTGCAGTCTGTTATGAGTAGTTTATTTTTTTAGATCATATTCGTTAAAAATCTGAAAAAATAACTACTCTTAACAGACTGCAAAAATGGTTTATATTAATGATTATTAATGATTATGAATAGTTTAAATAATTTCAAAATATCTTAAGCAAAAAAATATTATTCTTAAAATTCGTTAATTATGTCATTAATTGCAGAAAAGAATAAATTTTCTCGATTTACAGAGAAAAATTTTTTTAAACAAACAAAAATTGTTTAAACAAATAAAAATTATTTTAAAAATTGATGAATATTCTATAGAAAAAAATATTACTCTCAAATTCCTTTAATTGTGTCATTAATTTCAGAAAGCAATAATTTTTCTCGCTTTACAGGGGGAAAAAATTCTTTAAACAAATCAAAATAATTTAAATAATTACCAAACATCCTTCAAAAATGTATTGCTTTCAACATTCTTTAATCCTGTCATTATTTTGAGAAAATAATAACTTTTTACGATTTTATGGGGAAAAAATTGTTCAAACAAATGAAAATTGTTTAAATAATTACCAAATAAGTTGAATAAGAAGTACTGCTCTTGACATTCATCAACTTTGTACGATTTATTCCGAAAGATAATAACTTTTCACGATTTACAGGGGAAAAAAATTGTTTAAACAAATACTAATTGTTTAAACAATTTCAAATTATTTAAAATATACTTTAAAACTCGTCACTTATCGATTAAAAATAATTCATGTTGAAAATTTTTTCAAAAATACCGTCTTTAGCATGAATTTGATAGAAAACTGCTTTTTTGCATTTTTTGGGGCATTTTCCGGGCACAATTAAAGGGGTTCAGGTGTGTAAAAATTAAAAGCTATTGGGTGGAAATTATTCCTCAAGTACTCCTCAAGAGGTGACAATACTTTAATTGACAAAAAAATGTAAAACAAGTACTTCTTTTTTCCATTTTTTTGAAAATCGAGCTTTTTCCATTTAAAACCCCATGTTAATTTCAAAATCCCGGGGGCACGGGTTAACGTTGAATAAAAAAAAAAAAAACAATCACGGAATTTCTTTTTCCGGAAAACGAACAAAATGGGGGGGTTTTATCACCAAAAATCGAAAGTTGAATTTTTGGACCACCCTAAGGTACACCTACTAGGGTGGTCCAAACATTTTTTTTTTTTAATTTTTATGGGGACACCCCCCAAATTTGTTCGAATCCACCCAAAAATAAATCTTTTTTTTTTGTTTTGAAAAAAAATGATATTTAGGGGTGGCGCAAGCCCCATGAAGTATTAAAATGTATTGCCCATAAGAAAAACAGACGTTTTTGTAAATCTTATTCAGAATCCTCAATATTATCTCAATCGAGTTGAAACTCAACATTTCTCTTCAAAATTAGCTATAGAATAATTGTTTCTAATACATAAAATATGACTTTATACTGAAAATTAGATATTTAAATGAATTTTTTAAACAATTTATTATTGTTTTTAGCAATTTTCTCACAGAATGGAGTTGGAAAGACGCGGTTTTTTCACAAATTTTCCATTTGTTGTCCAATTTTTAATTAGAGGGAAGTGATAGTTCATCAATGTTAACAATAGTGATTGTTTAAAAA
>CAKNXH010059357.1:8083-28361 GCA_932178445.1 Andricus quercusramuli | reverse complement strand
TAAATTTTTACAAACAATTTTAGAATCCGCATCAACGTTTCGACTTGTACTTTAATGTCAATTTTTGTAAGATATAGAATATATGTTTCTACTAGAAACTACAATGTAAAAAATAATACACTTTAATCAAGAACTTTTGCTATTTTAATAATTCACATTAAACTGTAGGTCTATTATTGAAAATTGAAGAACAATTTATTTTACAGTTTGATTCTGAATCTGTTCAAAATGAAGAAAGTTACAGATTTTAACGTTAAAAATATAAATGTTTCAATTTGAAAACTATTCTGAATTTTAAAATAATTTCAAATTAATGGATTCATAATTAAATGCTCTTATTTAATTCCAAATCCTATTAAAATATTGTTTCAATCTAAAATATTCCATTTTTAACCATCTAATTTTTAATTTTTAAATTAAGGATGACATTTTTTTAAACAATATTTTACTTGTTATTTAAAATGAGCAATTATAAATCAAATATTAAAAACTAAACTATTTTAAACTGTATTATTTGAAATAGAAAGCCTTGAATGGTTAATATTTCAGAGTTTTAAATTCAAACTTTGAACGTTACAATTTTAATTGTTCAGTTTAACAAATTTTAAATATGTAAGTGAAATTATCAAATTTTGATGCATAAATAACAATTAAACAATTATCAATTTGGAAAAAATTGAGTTAGTTTAAGAGATGTTCACAAGTTTTGAGAAGATCCAAACTTAATTTCAAACTAGGAAAGATTTCAAAAAATAAATGTACATTTTTGAAGATTTCAAAACAAAAATTTCAAGTTTTTTGAGGTCCTTTAAAGGTTTTGAGAAAATGAAAAAAAAAAAATTCAAGTTTGTTGGGAAAATATTAAATGATGTTTCATATTGAAAAATTAATGTTGAGAGAATATTTAAAAAGAAACTTAATTTGCTTTATTATTAAACTACAATTGAAAAATTATTTGGGAAAATAATCGAGTAAGTTTAAAATATATTTAGAAGTTTTGAAAAGATTCCAAAAAAATTTTAAACGTGAAAAAATTCCAAACCATTTAAAACACCAAAATTTTTTAAAGAGTGCGAACACAAAATGTATAAGCATTTTAAGCATTTTGGAAGGTTTTAAATGAATGAAAAATTTGTGTCAAAATGCCAGAGGACCTAACAATAATTTTGCTTTTCAAAAATGAATTTTTTTAAATATTCAATAAGATTTCCCAAAATTAAGGAATTTTAAATTAAGGATGACATTTTTTTGAATATTTAGCAATATTATACTTTTTATTAAAAATGAGCAATTATAAATCAAATATTAAAAACTACACAATTTTAAACTGAATTATTTGAAATAGAAAGCCTTGAATCGTTCATATTTCATAGTGTTAAATTTAAACTTTGAACGTTACAATTTTAATTGTTATATTTAACAAATTTTAAATATGTAAGTGAAATTATTGAATTTTGATGCATAAATATCGATTGAACAATTATCAATTTGAAAAAAATTTGAGTTAGTTTAAGAGATGTTCACAAGTTTTGAGAAGACCCAAACTTAATTTAAAACTAGAAAAGAATTCAAAAACATAAAAATAAATTTAGATTTTTGAAGATTTCGAAATAAAAGTTTGAAGCTTTTTAAAGATTTTTAAAGGTTTTAAGAAAATGAAAAAATTTTCTTAAGTTTTGGAAATATTCCAAAAAATTTTTTGACGTGAAAACCCCCAAACCATGTCAAACACAAAGATTTTTGAAGATTTCGAACATAAAATTTATAAGCTTTTTAAGCATTTTGAAAGGTTTTTAATGAATACAAATTTTGTATCATAAATCCTAGAGAACCTAATAATACTTTTGTTTTTGAAAAATGAATTTTTTAAAATATTTAATAAGATTTGCAAAATTTTCAGAAAAGAATGTGGATGATTTTAAGGTAGTTTTTTTACATTTGCAGGATTTTCAAAAAATGATAGAGAAAATTCGAGTTCCAAGACATTGAAGTTATTATTAGATTCCTAGAAAATTTTTAAATGATTTTTTAAATAAATTTTTGAGAGAATATTTTTAAAGATTTCAAAACAGATTTTAATATATAAATTAATATTTCTAGCTCAAAATTGCTTAAAATGATATAATTTTGAAAATTTATAAATTTTTTGGTTCATTCTTTAATTCATAGCGTTGAAAATGATAGCACGGATTTCTATTTTTTTAAATCTTTCAACTGTATAATTTATAAAAGTCAAAATTTAAAATTTTGCATTTCAACGGAAAATTAAAACTACAATAAAATACAACAATGCATAAAAAAATACAAAAAATGTACAAAATTCGTCTCAATAATAGAAAAAAGTTGTAATTTTCTGTAATTTGGCTGTAATTTATTTTATTTATTTTTATAGATTCCTATAAAAATAGTTTTAGTTTTCTGTACTTTTTTGTAACAATTTTTCTACCAGGGACCTTTTTCCTGTCTCGCCGTATCATGCATTTATTGACGTCTATCTTTTTCTATCTCTTTATTAATCCAAATTTCCGCCATCTTTTTCAATCTTCCTCTTCTCTATTTCATTGTGCCCTGCATCTATCCACGTCAATCTCTTCCTATCTCTTTATCATTCTAAATTCACAGTTTTCTATCTTATCCTATCCTTTATCCACCCACCTCAACATTTTTCTATTATTCTTTCAATCTAAATTCCCATCTATCTTTTTTAGTCTCCTCTTCTCTATCTCACTGTATCCTTCATCTATCCATGCCAATATTTTTCCATCTCTTGGTAATTCTATATTTCCGTTCATCTTTTTCCATCCACTATTCTCTATCTCATCCTACCCTGTGTCTATTCATG
Source organism: Andricus quercusramuli (assembly GCA_932178445.1). Lineage (NCBI taxonomy): Eukaryota > Metazoa > Arthropoda > Insecta > Hymenoptera > Cynipidae > Andricus > Andricus quercusramuli. Next base: position 25,519 of record CAKNXH010059357.1, on the reverse strand, counting down.
TAAATCTTTTTCCATCTCTGTTAATCTAAATTCCCATCTATCTTTTTCAATACCCTCCGTTCAATCTCATACTATACTATATCTATCAATGTCTATATTTTTCTATCTCTTTGTCAATTTAAATGTACGTGATGTTGTATTTCTGGTAGAAATTTTACAATAAATTCCTAACTTTTCAATGGATTTCCAAATTTCGAGGGATATAAAATGATTAGAGTACGCAATCCCGGAAGATGTAAAAAGAGATGGACAGAGATTTAAATTTATATGAAAAAAGTACAATGAAATAAAGAAGAAGATAAGGGTAGACTAAGGGGTAGAAAAATATAAGTTCTCGGCTACGAAAGGTAGAGAAAGAGATAGAAAATTATTGAGGTTGGGGATAGGAAAAGATAGCGTTTTAAGTATGGTGAGATAGAGGAGAGAGGATGTTAATTTATATTGAAAAAGGGATAGAAAAATATAGAAGTTGCTAGATGTAATATAGGATGAGTTAGAGAAGAAATTAAAAAAGATAGACTGAAATTTAGAGTAACAGAGATGGAAAAAGAATGGCATTAACAAATAAAGGATGGGATGAGGTAGAGAAGAGGAAGATTGAAAAAGATAGACGGAAACTTAAATTAACCAAGAGATAGAAAAATATTGAGGTGAATAGTTAAAGAAAAACATGAGATAGAGAAGAGGGTGTATTTAAAAAAGATAGCCGTGATTTTATATTGACAAAGGGATAGAAAAAGATTGAAGTGGATAGACATAGGATAAAATGAGATGAAGAGGACATTAAAAAATATAAACGTGAATTTAGATCGACAAAGAAATAAAAAAATATTGATGAAGATAGAAAAAGGATAGGAGAAGATAGAAAAGAGGGGATTAAAAAAGATAGACAAAAATTGAGATTGACAGAGGGGGCCTTTTAAAAAGATCATATATATGTAGTGCGACTGTAGGCTCATGTACTTGAAGAAGTGATTAATTTAAGCTAAAAAGTGACTGAAATTGCTGGTTATGTCAATAAAAGCACTTATCTATTTAGGAAATTTCGATTCCATTACACATTTAATTTATTAGTTTGCATTTACAAGATTAGATGAAATTTTGTTGCTGAATTCGGAGATGATAATCAAGGTCGCAATTTCTAGAATAAACTTTACATGTAATTGGAACTAGAAAAACAGAAAATTATAATAATTTTAATTTTAATATTGCAGACTTCACAACCTAAAATGCTCTCAAAAGAGGGGGATATGGTGATTTATCATGGAAATATTGCAATTTGCACAAATAGATGAATTTTTAACAAAAAATATGAATTTTCAACCGTATAGTTGAAATTTCTACCAAAAAAAAAACATAAATTTTCAATAAAAAATGTAGTAGTCACATTTTCAGTTGAAAAATTAATTTTCTACCCAACAAAAAACGAGTTTTCAACCAAATAGTTCACTTTATATCCAAAGAGATGAATTTTCAACTAAACTGACGAGTCTTAAAAAAAATTAATTTTTCACAAAATAATTCTATTTTCAACCAAAAAAGTTAAATTTTTAACAAAAAAAACTTGGGGTTTCAAAATAAAATGTCCACAATTCCAAAAAAATTTGACTTTTAATCCCAAAAAGATAAAATTCAACAAAAAAGTTAATTTTCAACCAAGAAAAATGAATTATCAACCAAATATCTGAATTTCCAAAGAAAAAAAGATAAATTTTCAACCAAGAAGATTAATTTTCTCCTATAGAATACTGAATATTCTGACAATACACATGAATTTTCAACCAAGTAGTTGAATTTTTGACTAAAAAATGGAATTTTCGAAAACAATGGAATACCATTTAATAGTTAAATTTCCAGTTAAAAAAACAAATTTTTTACAAAAAAGAAAACGAGTTTTCAACAAAATCGTTACATTTTCAACCAAAAAAAGATTAATTTTCTATTAAAGGAGACGAATTTTTAACGAAAGCTTAAGTTTTCAAGATAAAAAGTATAATTTTTTAAACAAATTTGTCTTTTAATCCCGAAGAGATTAAATTCAACAAGAAATTTAATTTTCTGCGAAGAAAAATGAATTATCAACCATATAGCTGAATAATTGTGGTATTAATTTTTTTGTCTACTGGTCTAAAATTAATTCAAAAAATCAATATTAAAAAAAATATTAATTTTAGACCAGTAGACAAAAAAAATAACATCACAATTATTAACGTAATTACCTGGTCAAGAACCTTAACATCAACAATAAAAACATATAGCTGAATTAAAAAAAAATAATAAGTTTCAACCAAACAGTTGCATTTTTAACCAAAAAGATGAAATTTCTATCAAAAGAGATAAATTTTCAGTAAAATAGATCAATTTTAACAAAAAACATTAATTTCCAACCAAAAAGATCTATTTCTACTAAAAAAGCATAAATTTTCAACAAAATACACGATTTTCACCCAACTAATTAAATTTTCAACCAAAAAGATAAATTTTCTGCTGTGAAAAATGAATTTTCTACAAAATAAATGTACTTTTAACCGAATTTTTAATCGAAAAAATGAGTTTTTAAGAAAATAGTTCAGTTTTCAGCAAAAGAAATAAATTGCCAGCTAAAATAATGAGACTTCAACCAAAAAAATTAATTTATAACAAAATATTTGAATCCTCAACCAAAACAGATTATTAATTTTCCACCAAATCGTTTCATTTTCAACCAAAAAATATGAATTATCTACCAAAAGAAATGAATTTTTAACAAAAGCTTGAGTTTTCAAATTGAAAAGTCTAATGTTTTAGAACAAATTTGACTTTTAATCCCGAAAAGATCAAATTCAACGAAAAAAAGTTAATTTTCAACCAAGAAAAATGAATTATCAACCACATAGCTGAATTAAAAAAAAAATAACTTTCAACCAAACAGTTGCATTTTTAACCAAAAAATGAAACTTCTATCAAAAGAGATGAATTTTCAGTAAAATAGATTAATTTTAATGAACAAAATTAATTTTCAACCAAAAAGGTGAATTTTCTACTAAAAAAGACAAATTTTCAACAAAATACACGAATTTTCAACCAAATAGTTGTCACTTTTCTGCTTAAATTAGCCACTTTTTTCACTTTTTTAAAGTACATTAGTCTGTGGTAGCCCTGATAATGTACTATTGTTAATTATTATAAAAAATACATAAAACATATGTGAAATCGCTTGATATCTTTCAAATTGCTTGAAATTTGATTGAAATCTCTTGATAGCTTTGAAAATATTTACGATCCATTAAAATATTAAAAATCTTTTAGTATTCGTAAAAATCCCTTAAAATCTTTAACCCCTTCTGAATTCCTTTCAAATAATTTGAAATCTATAGAAATCATTTAATATTCCTTAAAAATAAAATAAATTAAATTTATTCCTCAAAGTCTTCTAGAAATCCATTTAAATTTGTGAAATCTCCTAAAATCTTTGAAATACTCGGAGGTCCTTTCAAAATCTATATCTCTGGTGAAATTCTTTTAAATTCCTTGAAATCGTTGAAAGTCGCAGAAATCCCTCGAAATGAAATTTATTCTGTTCTCTAAAGTTCTCTATGAATTTGGTAAAATCCCTTTTAATCACTTAAAATCCATTTTAATCTTTGAAAATCGTAAAAATCCAGTAAAGTAAGTAGATATCATTTAAAATCCCTTCGATATAATTAAACTTATTTGACAACATTCTTTTTTTTAAACGTTCAAATCCTTAAAAATCTTTGAAATCATTGGGCATTTATTAAAATTCTTTAAATTTTGTAACATTTCTTGAAATACCTGAAAATCACTTGAAATTCTTGGAATTTCTTGAATTTCTTTGAAATCTGTTAAAATACCTTATAATCTTTCAAATCTTTTAAAATTCCGTATATCCGTTGATATAATTGATGGTCTTAAAAAATCTTTTAAATCTTGTGAAATTCTTTGAAATCTCTCGAAATTCATTGCAATCTTTCAAAATAACTTAAAAACTTTAAAATCCTTTATTGCTTTTGAATGTTCCTTCATATTCCTTGAAATTGATTAAATATGTAGAAATCCCTTGAAATAAAAATTTTAATCCCCAAAAGTTTCTAGAAATTCGTCAAAAATCCCTTGTACCTTGTAAAATTCCTTGAAATTCATTGAAATTCATTTCAATTATTCGCCAAAGTTATTTAGAAATCCCTCAAAATTGAGCTTTTCGAAGGTTTTGAAATCTCTTGAACTTTTTGAAATCTGTCAAAATAGCTTACAAAATTTTAAATCTTTTCAAATCCTTTAAAATAATTGAATGCCCTACAAAACCCCTTGCATCTTGTGAAATTCTTTAAAATCCCTTGAAATCTTTAGAAATCCTACAAAATTCTTTGAAATTCCTTGAAAATTGTAAAATCTTTTGAAAACCTTTAAAAATTCATAAATAAAATTCCTTCAATCTTGTGAACTTTTTTTGAAATACTCTCTACAAATCCCTTAAAATTGAGCTTAAAATCTTTGGATATCCTAGAAAATTCTCTGAAATTCTTGAAATTTTTTAAACCTCTTGAAATTGTTTGGAATTCTTTAAAATATAGCATAAAATCTTTGGAAAACCTACAAAATTCTTTGAAATCCTTTGGAAATTGTACAATATCTTAAAATTGCTTGGAATCTGTTAAAATAGCTTAACATTTTTGAAATCCTTCGAAATCTCGTAAATAAAATCCCCTAAATCTTAGAAATATCATAAATATAATATGTGAAATTCTTTGAAATCCCTTGAAAATTGTCAAATGTCTTGAAATTCTTTGGAATCTCTAGAAATTCGTTAAAATCCCTTGAAATCCATTGAAATATTTAGAAATTATACAAATCCATTGAAATAAGTAGAAATAATTTGAAATCTTTTTAATATAATTTAAAGTTAATCCTTTATATTTTGTGAAATTCCATTAAATACCTTAAAATCCCATGAAATTTAATTTAATTTATTTGCCAAAGTTATCAAAAAATTCCTCAAAATCAAGCTTAAAATCTTTGAAAATCCTATAAAATTTTTTTAAATTTCTTAAGTTTTTGAAAATACTTCAAATTGTTTGAAATTTCTAAAAATAGCTTATAATCTTTAAAATCTTTTCAAATCCCTTGAAATAATTGGATGTCCTATGAAATCCCTTATATCTTGTGAAATTTTTTGAAATTCCTTAAAATCTTTTCGAAAATTATTAAATATCCTAAAATCTTTGGAAATCTGTTAAAAAAGCTTACAATTTTTTCAATCGTTTAAAATCACCTAAATCTTGTGAAATTTTTTGAAATACCGGAAAATCTTTGGAAATTCTACAAAATTCTTTCAAATTCTTGAATTTTTGTAAACCTCTTGAAATTGTTTGGAATCTGTTAAAGTACCTTGAAATCCATTGAAATTTAATGTGATTTCATTCATTTGCAAAAATTATCTACAAATTTCTCAAAATAAAGCTTAAAATCTTTGGAAATCCAACAACATTTTTTGAAATTTCATAAGTTTCTGAAATCTCTTGAAATTATTTGGAATCTATTAAAGTAGATTGAAACCTTGAAAATTTTCAAAAATCCTTTAAAATAATTGGAAGCTTATTAAATCCTTTAAATCTTGTTAAATTTTTTGAAATAGCGTGAAATTTTCGGAAATTCTGCCAAAGTGTTTTGACATTCCTTAAAATTTTGTAAATATTTTGGAATTCTTGCGAATTTCTTTAAATAAATTAAAATGTTCAAAATCCTTTGAAATTTTTGAAGTTCCTTCATATCCCTCGAAATTATTGAAATCCGTCGAAATCTCTTGAAATAATTTGAAACCCTACTTTAAGTAAACAATCAATCATTCGCTTGTAGTTTCTCTATTTTTGGTATCACTTCTTTCAATATTTTAATCTTATTTACTTCTGCACAGTTTTCAAATTGTGGAAAACCGCTGAATTAAAAAAATTTACAAAAAAAGAAATGTAACGCGTTCTACCCTGGTGAACAAATTTTTTACAAGAAAGTACAATATTTCTACAACTGCAATTTTTTGTTAAAACATGTACTTTTTTGTAAAAAATGTACAAAATTTAACAAAAAAATAGAGTTAAATACAAATAGCTAACTTTTTCTTGTAGAAAAGTAACAAAATTAACAATAAAGTACAAGTTTCTACAATTCCAAAATTTGTGTGACTTTTTTTTTATTATTTTTTTTTACTTCGTTGTAAAAATCTACAAGGTATTACAGAAAACTACAAAATTTTACATTTTTTTTTTAATTTGGGTGTTTCACGTCATAAAAACACTTTTAATTGTACGTAAATTATTATAGAAAATTACAAATATTTACAAAAAAATACAAGATTTCACAAAAGTTGAAATATTGGGAAACTGTACTGAAAATTGAACAATAATTGACTTTACAGGACGAATCAATTTTTCAATTTGAAAGCCTAAACAAATGTAAACATCTGATTGAAATTTTATAAGCTATTCTTATTTTTAAAATAATTTGAAAAAGTAATGCTCTTATTTAATTCTAAATCCTATTCAAATATTGTTTCAATCTGAAATATTCAATTTTTAACCCATTTAATTTTAAATTTAGTAATTAAGTATGAAACTTTTTAAAATTTTCAGCAATATTTTAATTTTCATTTAAAATGAGCAATTATGAATCAAATATTGAAAACTAAACAATTTTAAACTGAATTATTTGAAAAAGAAAGAAAAAAAATTGAGTTAGTTTAAGAGATATTTACCAGTTTGAGCCCAGTTTTGAAAAGATCCAAACTTAATTTGAAATTGGAAAAAATTTCGAAAAATAAAAAACTAAATTTAGATTTTTGAAGATTTCAAAATAAAATTTTTAAGCTTTTTATTGATCTTTAAAGGATTCAAGCAAATAAAAAGAATTCTTAACTTTACTGGGAAAATTTAAAATCATTTTTTATTTTTAAAAATTAATTTAAAGAGAATATTTAAAAAGATTTGAAACATTTTTTGAATAATAAATAACAATTGAACAATTATTGATTTGGAAAATAATCGATTAAGTTTAAAATATATTTAGAAGTTTTGAAAAGATTCCAAAATAATTTGAAACGTTAAAGGATTTCAAAACATTTAAAACGCAATGTAGATTTTTGAAGAAGGCGAAAAAATGTATAAGCTTTTTAAGCATTTTGAAAGGTTTTCAATGAATAAAAAATATGTATCAAAATTCCTAGAAAAACTAACAATAATTTATGTTTGAAAAATTAATTTTTAAAAATATTTAATAATATTTCCAAAATTTACAAAAAGAATCTGGATGATTTTGAGGTAATTTTTTTACTTTGTCAAGATTTTCCAAAAATTGTTGGGAAAGTTCGAGTTCCAAGGTAATGAAATTATTATTAGATTCCTGGAAAATTTTGAAATTATTTTTTTAACAATATTTCAATTCATAGCATTGGAAATTGTGGCGTGGATTTCTTTTGTTTTTATATTTTAACTGTGCAATCTAAAAAAGTTAAAAAATTGAAAGTTTGCAGTTTAACGGCTCTTTTAATTACAAAATTTTCAATTGAAAATTTTGTAAAGCTTTCATTTTATACGCGAAAATTACTAAGCGTTTGAATTAACATTTTTTAAAGGTTTGATTTGAAAAGTTTAAAATTCAAAAGTATTCCACTTTGAGTATTTCAATTTGCTGTTCAGTAAATTCAGTAAATTCTTGAAGAAAATTAAAACTACAATAAAATACAACAATGTACAAAAAAATACAAAAAAAGTACAAAATTCGTCTCAATAATAGAATAAAGTTGTACTTCTCTGTAACTTTAGTTGTAATTTATCGTATTTATTTGTAGATTCCTGTAAAAATAGTTTTAGTTTTCTGTACTTTTTGGTAAAAAATTTTCCACCAGGGTACTTTTGAAAAATAAGTGGAAAGGTGGAAAAAGGAATATTGAATTTTCAGATAATTTTAATAAATTCACAAATTTTAAAAGAGGATTTTGAATTTTGTAACTTTCAGAGAGGATTTTAATTAGGAAAGATGTTTATTTTAGGATTATTTTTATATTTTACCTTCACATTTCTTGGATTCGTCACTATAGTAAAATCCTAGAGGACAGGTCTCATCAGCTCTGGATTTAATTTCATCAGTCTTATTTTCATTCGTTAATTTCAATTCTTTTTCTGTTTCATTTCCTTTCACAACGTTATTCATATGAATACTTTTTTCTGAAGTAGGTTCTTCCAAAAAACTCTCGCATCTGTAACTTCCAGGATCGTTTACACATTTCTCTTTTGGTTCACAAGAATGAATATTTTCTGTACATTCATCGATATCCAAACAAGAATCGCCATTTGAGGAGGGTTTGTATCCAAAATTACAAACGATTTCTTTTTGAGGATTTATTTCTTGTTGAGGATTATCGGAAATTGTGGATCTTTCCTGCACTTCTCTTGCATTTATACATTCAAAACTACCAATCGTGTTTAGGCAAAGTGACTCTGGATCAGGACAGGAATCCATTGACTCTATGCATTCATCAATATCTGGAAATTAAAATTATAATCAATTTTTAAAGTCTTTCGGAATAGGAAAAAAAATTGTATTATCAAATTTAATGATAAGTTCCCCTGAATAAATTAAAATACCGTCAAATTTATTTATTTATTGAAATTTACTATATTAATATTTATTTATTATTTTTATTTTTTAATAATAGGGACGTATTAATAAGAAAAAGCTGGGTGGCCACTGTCAGGGAAAAATGTTGTTGGAAAATCGGGAATTTTTCAGACTTGCTTTTATTGTTTTCTTGAATATTCGTCTTTTTCCGTCCTTTTGGATAGAGATTTTTTTTAAACAAATCTTTTTGAGTTGGAAGTTAATTATGTTTATTTTACAAATCTACTTTTATATTTTTGGTTCAGAATTAATCTCTTTTGGTTAAAAATCTCCTTTTAATTGAAAATTCAACTGTTTTGTTGAAGATTCATTTTTTGGTAGAAAAAAAAAATCTTTTGTTGTTGAAAATTCATATTTTTGTCATATTTTTTTTATTAAAGATTGAACTGTTATGTAAAAAATTCGTTTTTGATGTTGAAAATTTATCGTTTTTAGTTAAAACTTCAACTATAACATTTTTGACTGAGAATTCATTTTCTTTGGTTGTAAAATCAACTACTTGGTTGAAAGTTGAACTACGGTGTTAAAAATTCATTCTATTGCTTGAATATTTAACTATTTTAATGAAAATTTGTGTTTTTTGTTGTTGAAAATTGATAGATTTTAGTTGAAAATTAAGTTATTTGGTTGAAAATGAACTTTTTTGATGAAAATTTAACTGCTTTGTAGAAAATTCCCCTTTTTGGTGTGAAAATTCAACAATTTGGTTGACATTTTTTTCTCTTTTGGCTGATAAATTTTTCTTGGTTGAAAATTAAACTATTTTGTTGATAATTCGTCTTTTTGGTTTGAAAATTTATCTCTTTTGTTAGAAACTTGTTATTTTTTGTTTAAAATTGTAACTGGATAAAAATTATTCTCTTTTAGTGGAAAAATCTACTATTTTGTTGATAATTCGCCTTTTTTGGTTGAAATACCAACTATTAGATTTTTCGTTTTGAAATCATCTTTTTTTTTGTTGAGCTCAACTTCTTTTATGTGAAATGAAAATATTTTGTGGTTGAAATACCAATTATTACATTTTCCGTTGAGAAATCATTTAGAAAAAAATTATGCTTTTTTGTTAGAAAATTTTTTTGGTCGAAAATATAACTGTTTTGTTGAACATTCGTCGTTTTGGACAGAAAATCCTTCATTTTTAATTGCAAATTCATCTCTTATGGTTGAAAGTATTATTTTTAATGAAAAGTCTATTATGATATTTTTTATCTAGAATTCGTCTCTTCTGATTAAAAATGCAACTATTTGGTTGAAAATTAAATTATTATTTTTGAAAACTCAACTATTTCCTTTAGAAAGTTATATTTTTTTTTTGAAAGTTAATTATATTCATTTCAAAAGTCTACTATTGTATTTGGATTCAAAACTTACCTCTTAATACAAATTTTTACTGTTTGGTGGAAAATTTCATTAATTTGTTCAAAATTCTACTATTTGGTTGAAATTCACATTTTTTGATCGAAAATTCAACTTTTTTGTTGGAAATTCATCTTCATGGATACAAAATTCGTCATTTTCGGTTGAAAATTCATCTTTTGGTCGAAAAATTATATTTTTTTGTTGATGGTTAATTATTTATAATTGAAAAGTCTAATATTATATTTTTGGTTTATAGTTCAACTCTTTTAGTTAACAATTTTACTATTTGGCGGAAAAAATTATTATTTTGTGGAAAATTCAACTGTTTTTTAGAACATTCCTCTTTTTTGATAGAAAATTTGTGCTTTTGAATTTAAAATTTATCTTTTTGGTTTGCAAATTAATCTTTTGGTGGAAAATCATCTTTTTTGGTTGGAAATTCATCTTTTGAGGTTGAAACTTGATTTTTTAACATTTAAAAGTCCAAAATTATACTTTTGTCTTAGAATTGATTTCTTTTGGTTAAGAATTCTACGTATTTGGTTGAAATTTAATTATTGTGTAAACAATCAAACTATTTTCTTAGGATGTCATCTTTTTTGGTTGAAAGTTATTTTTTTATTTGAAAAGTGTACTATTGTATTTTGGATTCAGAATTCATCTCTTTTAGTTAAAATTTCAACTATTTGATGAAAATTTTTTATTATTTTGTTAAAAATGTAACTATTTGGTTAAAAATCACCTTTTTGGTCGAAAATTAAACAGTTTTGATGAACATTCGTCTTTTTAAGTAGAAAATCCGTCCTCTTGAATTAAAAAAATAATCTTTCTTGTTTGAAAAGTCAACTGTCTTCTGAAATATTTGTCCTTTTAGTTGGAAAATTCAACTTTTTTGTTAAAAATTCGTCAATTTTGACTGAAAGTTCAATTATTTGGTTGTAAATTCATATTTCTTGGTTGAAAATGAACTTTTTACTGAAAATTCATCTTTTCGGGTTTGAAAGTCAAATGTTTTCTAAAAAATTCGACTTTTTGGCTAGAAAAATCAACTATTTTGTTGAAAATTCGATTTTTTTGGGTTAAAAATTCATTTTCTGTGGAAAATGCCACTACTTTATGGAAAATAGAATATATTTCGACTTTAAATCTTAGGAATGGAAAATCACCCTATTTCCCCTGTTTTTAGAGAATTTTGGTCTCTGAATTCTAAAATAACTTTAGATGATATATTTTAGCTTGGAGCTCTTAAATGTTTAATTTTTTTCAAATTTAATATAATGAAGCAATTAGTATTGAACAATTATTATTATAAAACCTTAAAATTCAACTGGGAAAAAATTAATTTTTTATAGGGAAAACCTGGAAATAGCCTGGATTTTTTTTTTAAGTTTGAGTGGCCACCCTGAAAAGAAATTCCAGAAATGAATAGAAAAGGAAGGAAAAGTATAAAAAATTGAGATTTGGTTATTTGATTCTTTAGTTACTTACATGCTTCGACTACTAAAGAAGAACTGAAGTTTCTCACATGTCCATGCAAAAAGATCAGCTTAACGTTACATTTGGGCAAAGATTTTCTTTTTTCTCCGGGTCTGGAAGTATTTTTATATATCATTCCAGTCCTGATTTTTATTTATTAATGTTAGTTGCCAGATTGAAAAATTATTAGAAAAGTATACCGACAATGATAAAAATGCAGAACCACATTTATATTTTATAAATAAATTAGTCACTAGAATATTGTTATGGTACTTTTGATGCAGTAAATATTTGCAAAATTGTCTCAAATTATTTTTATACTTACCAACACAAGAACTCAAATTAGCACTAAATCCAAAACCTTTTTGGCATATCATTTCACAATCGTAACTTCCTTCTGTGTTTTTACATAGTTCCATTTCCGGCATGCAATTATGAAATCCTTCAGCACATTCGTCGACATCTGGTAGATAAAAATATGCAAAAATATTATTTATTTATTTGTGGGGAATGTAAAAACCAAGTGGAAAAATTGCTGCAAAAAAGTGTACTAAAACATTATTTATTGATGCTACAATATTACATTATAAATTAATTTTTTTTAAATTGGATTAGATAACATTTAATAAATCTGAAAAAAATTATAATACCTGTGCACTTGTTGATCTCTGGTTGGAATTTGAATCCTGAAGGGCAATCTGTAGGATTTTGTGATTTGTGGCAAATAAAACTGCCTTGCATATTAACGCAAATATGACCTTCTTCAGAGCAAACGCCCGGAATTTCGACGCATTCGTCTACGTCTGAAAATTCATAATACCTTTTTTTTAATTTGCTTTTTTATTCCAAAGATGTTATTTCTCTATTTATTTTTATTTTAAACTTGAATATTTAGGAGTTAAAGCACTTTTAAATCTGAATACTTAAAAAATTTTGTTTATCGAGTTATGGATTTTTTTTATACTTTCAAACTGAAATTTATTAAATTTGGATTCTTATATGAATTTGGAATTTAAATATGAAATTAAGGGATTTCTAGTTTTAATATATTGAAATTCTGTTTTTTTTAGGGGGGTATTAGATTATTTGCTACATAAGTGCTTTCAAATTCGGGCTTTTTCAAAATTGATTAAATTGCACTTTACCTTTTCTGGAATTTGAATTCACTTTTTGGATATTTGAGTAAATTAAAATAGTTTTTTTAATTTGTGTACTTTAAAATTTGAGAACTTTCCATTTTTTACATTCAGAAGTTAAGATCCTTTGAAATATGTAATTTCAGATTCGATCGCTTAATTACAAGAAACCTAATTTTGATTACTTTAATGTGAAATTATTCAATTTTGAGGACATAAAATAAATATTTTTATTATAAAACGTCTCAGTTTCGAAACCCATTTCAGCACATTAATTTTTATATTTTGGAATTAAAGCATCTCCCGAATTCTTTTATTGAATATTCTGAATATTTCTGAAATTTGTTTTGAAATTATTTTTAAATTGATTAATTCATTCATTCATTTGATTAAAAATTAGATTTCTTTAAATATTTACCATTCGAATCTTTTAAATCTTTCTGAAATCTTTGCGAAATATTTTGAATTTAAGTAATTTATGCATTCATTTAATTAATTACAAATTAGATCTTTTGAAATCTTAAAAAATTTTGTGAAATCTTTTGAAATATTTGAATTTTTTGTGAAGATAAAATTTTCGTTTGTGAAATATTTTGAAATATCTGAATTCTTTTTGCAATCTTTGAAATCCTGGTGAAATTTTCGAAATCTTTATAAAACCTTTACAATCTTTGTGAAAATTTTTATGAAATCTGTTGAAATCTTTTGAAATTGATCAATTTATTTGACTAAAAAGAAATCTGTCGAAATCTTTTGAAATATTTGAATTCTTTTTGCAATTTTTGAAATCCTGGTAAAATCTGTGAACTTTTTTTAATCTTTGTAAAACCTTTACAATCTTTGTGAAAATTTTCATGAAATCTGTAGAAAACTTTGAATTTTTTGGGGAATCTTTGTGAATTCTTGGAAATCTTCAGAAATCTGTGAAAAAAAAGATATTTTGAAATCTTAGTGAAATCTTTGTGAAATATTTGTGAAATCTTTAAAAATATTGACAGATGTGGAATCTTTTAAATCTTTCTGAAATCTTTGCGAAATATTTTGAATTTGATTACTTTATTCATTTATTTAATTAATTAAAAATTAGATCTTTTGAAATCTTAAAAAATTTTGTGAAATCTTTTGAAATATTTGAATTTTTTGTGAAGATGTTTGAAATCGTTGTGAAATCTTTGTAATATCTTTGAAATCCTTACGAAATCTATAAAATTTTCGTTTGTGAAGTCTTTTGAAATATCTGAATTCTTTTTGCAATCTTTGAAATCCTGGTGAAATTTTCGAAATTTTTGTAAAACCTTTACAATCTTTGTGAAAATTTTTATGAAATCTGTTGAAATCTTTTAAAATTGATTAACTTATTTGACTAAAAAAAAAGATCTTTCGAAATATTTGAATTGTTTATGAACATGTTTGAAATCTTTGTAAAATCTTTGAAATTCTTATAAAATCTATAAAATTTTCGTTTGTGAAATCTTTTGAAATATCTTAATTCTTTTTGCAATTTTTGAAATCCTGGTAAAATATGTGAAATTTTTGTAATCTTTGTAAAACCTTTACAATCTTTGTGACATTTTTTATGAAATCAGTTGAAATCTTTGAATTTTTTGGGGAATCTTTGTGAATTCTTGAAAATCTTTAGAAATCTTTGTGAAATCTTTTGAAGTATTTGAATTCATTGTGAGGATGTTGGAAATATTTTTGAAAAGTTTGTAATCTTTGAAATCTTTGTGAAGTCTGTGAAATTTTCGAAATCTTTGTAAAACCTTAAAAATATTTGTGAAATCTTTGAAGTTTTTATGGAATCTTTATGAAATCTTTAGAAATTTTTGAAATCTTTGTGAAATCTTTTAAAATTGATTAATTCATTTGATTAAAACGAAGGTAGTTTAAAATCTTTAAAAATTCTTGTGAAATCTTATGAAATATTTGAATTCTTTGTGAATATGTTAGAAATCTTTGTGAATATCTTTGAAATCCTTGTGAAATAAGTTAAATTTTCAAAATATTTGTAAAACCTTTCAAGTTTTCATGAAAGTTTTGGAATATTTGAAATTTTTGTGAAATCTTTGAAATCATTGGCAATTATTTTTTAATTTCTGTGAAATCTTTCAAATCTTTGCCATTTTTTTTTAATTTCTGTGAAACCTTAAAAATCTTTGTTACATCATTGAAATCTTTAAATTCTTTGAGAGAATTTTTGAAATTTTTTTACTTATTCATTCATTTATTTTATGACAAAATAGATCTTCTGTATTTTTTTAAATCTTTGTGAAATCTTTTGAAAATTTTTAATTCTTTGTGAAGATGTTTGAAATCTTCCTGAAATCTGTAAAATCTTTATTTGTCTCGTGAAATCTGTAAAAATTTGGGAATATTTGTAAACCCGTTTAAAATCTTTCTGAAATCTTTGTAATAACCTTTAAAATCTGTTGAAATTGATTAATTTGTTTGATCAAAAATAAGATCGTTTGAAGTCTTAAAAAATTCTTGTGAAATCTTTTGAAATATTTGAACTCTTTGTGAAGATGTTAGAAATCTTTGTGAAAAACTTTTAAACCCTTGTACAATTTATGAAATTTTCGAAATCTTTGTAAAACCTTTCAAATATGTGTGACAGTTTTGAAATCTTTGAAACTTTTGTGAACTCTTTGCAACCCTTGTGATTTCTGTGAAATTTTCTAAATTTTTGGAAAACCTTAAAAATATTTGTGAAATCATCCAATACTTTGTGAAGTGAATTGAAATCTTTATATAATCAATGTGAAATCTTTTTGAATTTTGGAAACCTTTGTGAAATCATTTAAATCTTTGAAATCCTCGATAATTTTTTGTTTTAATTTCTGTGAAGCCTTTAAAATTTTTGCCATTTTTTTTTATTTTGTGAAACCTTTAAAACCTTTGTTTCACCATTGAAATCTTCAATTTCTTTGAAAAATGTTTCGCAATTTATTAATTTATTCATTCATTTCTTTGATTAGAAATTAGACCTTCTGAATTTTTCAAAATTTTTGCGAAATTTTTTGAAATATTTTATTTGTTTGTGAAGATGTTTGAAATCTTCCTGAAATCTGTAAAATCTTTATTTCCTCGTGGAATCTGTAAAAATTTGGAAACATTTGTAAAACGCTCAAAAATCTTTGTGAAATCTTTGTAAAAACCTTTAAAATTTGTGAAATCTTTTGAAAATTATTAATTTATTTGATTAAAAAGAAGATCATTTGAAATCTTTAAAAATCCTTGTGAAATCTCTTGAAATATGTGAATTCATTGTGAAGATGTTAGAAATCTTTGTGAAAAACTTTGAAATCCTTGTGAAATCTGTGAAGTTTTCGAAATCTTTGTAAAATTTTTAAAATATTCGTGAAATCTTTGAACAATTTGTGAAGTTTGTTGAAATCTTTGAAATCTTCGTATAGTCAATGTGAAATCATTGAAATCTTTGAAATCCTTGGCAATTTTTTTTTAATTTCTGTGAACCTTAAGATCTTTGTCAATTTTTTTTAATTTCTATGAAACCTTCAAAATCTTTGTTTCATCATTGAAAGCTGTAAATACTTTGAGAAATGGTTTGAAGTTTATTAATTTATGCATTCATTTATTTTTTTGAAAATTAGATCTTCTGAATTTTTTTCAATCTGTGTGAAATCTTTTGAAAGATTTGAATTCTTTGGAAGATGTTTGAAATCTTCATGAAATCTTTTGAAATTTATTAATTTATTCAATTAAAAGTAAGAACTTCTAAAATCTTCAAAAATTCTTATGAAATGTCTTTGAATATATTTGAATTCTTTGTGAAAATGTTAGAAACCTTTAAAATATTTGTGAAATCTTCGAACACTTTGTGAAGTTTGTTTAAATCTTAAAAACTTTGTATAATCAATGTGAAATCTTTTCAAAATTTTGGAAACCTTTGTCAAATCATTGAAATCTCTAAAACGATTGGCAACTTTTCTGTAATTTTTGTGAAACTTTTACATTTTTTTTTTTTATATTTGTGAAACCTTTAAAATCTTTGTTTCATCATTATAATCTTTAAATTCGTTGAGAAATGTTTTGAAATTTATTAATTCATTTATTATACTAAAAATTAAATCTCCTGAATTTGTCAAAATCTTTGTGAAATCTTTTGAAAGATTTGAATTCTTTGTGAAGATGTTTGAATTCTTCCTGAAATTCATGAAATCTTTATTTTCCTTGTGAAAACTGTAAAAAAATTTAAATCCTTGTGAAATCTTTCAAAATCTTTGTAAAAGCTTTTAAAATCTTTTGAAATTGATTAATGTATTTGATTAAAAATAAGGACGTTTGAAATCATTAAAAATCATTGTGAAATCTTCTTAAACATTTGAATTCTTTGTGAATATGTTAGAAATCTTTGTGAAAATCTTTGAAATCCTTGTGAAATATGCAAAAGTTTTGGAATCTTTTTCAAAACTTTAAAATATTTGTGAAATCTTTGGAATTTTTGTGAACTCTTTGAAATCTTTGTGAAAATTTTGAAATCTTCGTGAAACCTTTAAAATATTTGTGAAATATTTAAAGTCTTTGTATAATCATTGTGAAATCTTTTGGCATTTTTGAAACCTTTGTGAAATCTTTGATTTTCTTTTAATTTCTGAATAATCTTTGTGAAATCTTTCAGAAGATTTGAATTCTTTTTGAATATATTTGAAATTTTTTAAATCCTTGTGAAATCTGTGAAATTTTCGAAATCTTTGTAAAAACTTTAAAATATTAGTGAAATTTTTGAACTCTTTGTGAAGTTTGTTGAATTCTTTGAAATCTTTGAAGTTTT
>CAKNXH010059356.1:31618-49967 GCA_932178445.1 Andricus quercusramuli | reverse complement strand
TCATTTTTGGTAAATTTTTATTTTTAAATTGAGTAAAATGAAGACTTTGGTTTGTCTATTATTGAAAAAATAACTAATGCTTCCTCTATGAGGAAGCAAATACATTTGCTAACGGGAAGCAAAGTGCTCGTGAAGTGAGCACCATATAATTATAAATACAAATAAAGTGGAAACACTCGAGATCGAATTCACAGCTAGTTTTAGACAATATCGAATATTCAGCAAAATAGTACAATTTTTGATCAAGGAGATCAATTTTTTACTAGAACTAAGAATCCCCGACTGGAATAGTCAAATCTACATTTAACGAATAAATTTTCAACCATAAAAATAAAGAATTTTCATCAACATAATTAAATTTTCAACGAAATAGATGAATTTTCAACCAACTAGTTGAATTTTCATATGAAAAAGATAAAATTGCAATAAAAAATGTATAAGTTCAGTTTTCAGTTAATAAAGTGAATTTTCAACCAATAAAACCGAATTTTTAACAAAATAGTTCAATTGTCAACCAAATTATTCTCAACTTAAATCAAGAATCTTCAACCAAAAAAAATGAATTGTTAACAAAGCAGTTCAACTTTAGTTGTACAAGTACAACAAGTACAACAAGTAGTTGAATTTTCAACTAAAAAAGATACATTTTCAACCAAAAATGAAATACTTACATTTTCAAATAAAAAAAAAAATCTCTTACAAAAAAATAGAATATTCAACAAAAAAGTCAAATTTGTAATCAAGGAATGATTTTTTAACTAAAATGAAGAATCTTCATCTGGAATACCTAATTTTTCAATTAAAAAAAAAAGTAACTTTCAATCTAAAAAAAAGACTATTTTCAACAATATAATTAAATTTTCAACGAAATTATTTTCGACTGAAGTCAAGAATCTTCAACCAGAAAAATGAATTTATAACAAAACAGTTCAACTTTTAACCAAGTAGTTAAATTTTTAACTGAAAAAGATAAATTTTAATCAAAAATAAGAAACTTACATTTACAAGTTCAAAAATATATCATTCACAAAAAAAATACAATATTCAACGAAATAATCAATTTTGTAATCAAGGAATGAATTTTCAACTAAAATGAAAAACCTTTGACTGGAATATTTCAATTGTCAATTAGAAAAGAGGTAATTTTAAATCCCAAAAAAAAAAAACGATTTTCAACAGTATAGTTAAATTTTCAAGCGAAGGAATAGATTATTCGAGCAGAATAGTTCAATTTTCAATCCAAAAAGACAAACTTTTAACGAAATAGATGAATTTTCAGCCAAATTATTTTCAACTGAAATCAAACATCTTCAACCAAAAAAATGAATTATTAAAAAAGCAGTTCAACTTTTAAACAAATAGTTGAATTTTCAACTGAAAAAAGATACATTTTTATCCAAATAACTGTTGAATTTTTAACTAAAAAGGTGAGTTTTCAACCAAAAATGAAATACTTACATTTTCTAATAAAAAAATTAATCTCTTACAAAAAAATGGAATATTCAACAAAAAAAGTCAAATTTGAAATCAAGGAATGATTTTTTAACTAAAATAATGAATCTTCAACTGGAATACTTCAATTTTCAATTAAGAGAAAAAGTAACTTTCAATCTAAAAAAAACAAGCTATTTCCAACAATATAATTGAATTTTCAACGAAATTATTTTCGACTGAAATCAAGAATCTTCAACCAGAAAAATGAATTTTCAACAAAATAGTTCAACTTTTAACCAAGTAGTTAAATTTTTAACTGAAAAAGATCAATTTTAATCAAGAATAAAAAAATTAAATTTTCAGTTCAAAAATATATTTTTCACAAAAAAATAGAATATTCAACGAAATAATCAATTTTGTAATCAAGGAATGAATTTTCAACTAAAATGAAAAATCTTCAACTGGAATACTTAAATTTTCATTAAAAAAAAAAGTAATTTTCAATAAAAAAAAATTATTTTTAACAGTATAGTAACATTTTTAAGCGAAGAAATAGATTATTCGACCAGAATAGTTAAATTTTCAATCCAAAAAGAAAAATTTTCTGCAGAATAATTGAATTTTCACAGAAAAAATGACTTCTTACAAAATCCTCTACTTTCCAGAAATAATATTAATTCTTCACCAAAATGTTGAATTTTTAACCCAAAGTTATGAATTTTCAACGAGAAAGATTAATTTTCTGCTGAAAAAGATGAGTTTTTTTTGGAAGGTAAAATTCTGTCGCTAATTTTCCTACATTAGACATTCACTCGTCTTTAATAATAATAATTATTTAAGTCCCTTTTCCCGATTCCTATCGTAATATCCGTTTCTCTCTTCATATTATGAGGAAAGTAAGGAAGAGAAATTCAATTTGTGATTGATTATGCAAAAGTCAGTTCGTTATCGCATTGTGTTATTGCATTAGGTATGGGTCCAGAAGTACAAGTACGGCGAGGCGTTCTGGGTCATGAATATTGCAACGTAAGCGGCTTCCTCTAATCAAACTATGCAAATTAAAAAGATTCGGCCCTCAGAACAAGTGGCATAAATGGCTCTCAAATTAAAAAAAAAATCGAAAAAAAAAAATTACAATATTACAAAACTTATTTTTTCCTATATCAATAATTAAGAGGAAATAAGAATTATTCTTTATTTATTTATTTTTTAGTTGTTCCACGCAATTTTTTTGAATGAGTTTAAAAGATTTTGAAATTTTTGAACGATTTTCAGGTATTCAATAAGATTTCAAGTGATTTCGAGGAATTGAATGGTCTTCAAGAGCTTAAGGAATTTTGAAGGATTGCAAAGATTTTTGGGCAGATTGAATGGAATTTTCCTAACCTTTTCTTAAGGATTTTTAAGAATTTCAAAGAATATCAAGGATTTCAAATTAATTTTATTGGATTTCAACTGATTTTTTATGAATTTCAATAGATAGAACAAATTTCTAAACATTTTATTATATGAGAAGATTTTAAAAGATTAAAAAATTTCAATGAATTTTGAAGTGCTTTGAAATTTTGCAAAGGATTTCGAAGAATTTGAAATATTTTAGGGGATTTCAAAGGATTCCAAGGAATTTTTAAAGATTCGAAAAATTTCAAGGAATTTCTAAGGATTCGATGATTTAAAGGAATTTTGCAAATCTCTTAATTTCAGGAGGATTTTAAAGGACTTTACAAAAATAAGGATATTCCCAAAAATTTCAATGAATTTCCAAGTGTTTCAAAATTTTTTAAAGGATTTTAAAGAATTTGAAATATTTGAGGGGATTTTGAAGGATTGCAAAGAATTTTTCAGGGTATTTAAAAAGATTCCAAGAAATTTTATTAGATTTCAAAAATATGAAGAGATTTCAAGAGGATTTCAAAGGATTTTACAAAAACAACGAAATTTTCAAAAATTCCTAGGAACTTTCAAGTGCTCTGAAATTTTCCAAAGGATTTCAAAAAATTCAAAATATTTTAGGGAATTTTAAAGGATTCCAAGGAATTTTTTAAGATTGGAAAAATTTCAAGGAATTTCTAAGGATTTGATGATTTAAAGGAATTTCGCAAATCTCATATGGTTTCAAAGAATTTTGTAGAATTTTTGGTTATTTGAAAGGATTTTATATGATCTATAAGGTTCTAGGATATTTCAAAATATTCCAAGGAATTCAAAAAGACTAAAAAAATATGAAGAGATTTCGAGAGAATTTTCATAGATTTTACAAAAATAAGAATATTTTAAAAAATTTCAATAAATTTTCAAATGCTTTGAAATTTTCCAAAGGATTTCAAAAAATTGGGAATATTTTGGGGGATTTTAAGGGATTCCAAGTAGTTTTCAAAAATTGAAATAATTTCAATGAATTTCCAAAGTTTTTAATGATTTCAAGACAATATACAACTCTCTTGCGGTTTACAAAAATTGTAGACAATTTTGAATTATTTGGAAAGATTTTATAAGATCTATAAGGTTTTAATATATTATAAAAAATTCCGAGGAATTTGAGTAGACTTCAAAAATATGGAAAGATTTCAAGGGGTTTCCAAAGGATATTACACAATTGAGGGAATAATTCAAAGATTTCAAGGAATTTTGAATTGCTTGGAAATTTTTTAAAGGATTTTAATGGATTTAAAATATTTTGGATTTTCGAGTATTTTAAAGAATTCAAAAGAATTTTTAAAGATTTCAAGGAATTTTCAACAGCTCTAACAATTGTGGAAGGATTTCAGAGGATATGAAATATTTCAAAAATTCTTTTAAGGATACTTCAAAATTCCAGAGAATTTTCAAGAGATTGAAAAAATGTCAAGGAATTTCCGAAGATCATAATGGTTTTGAGGAATTTAACAAATTTGTTGCTGTTCAAAAGAAATTTCTAGAATTTTAAAACATTTGGAATTTTTTTATTAGATCTATGATGTTGTAGGATATTTTACAAGATTCTAAGGGATTTCAATACATTCCAAGAAATTGAGAAGATTTCAGAGGGTTTCAAAGGATTTTACATAAATAAGTGTATTCCCAAAGATTTCAAGGAATTTTCATGTGCAATGAAATTTTTTGAAGGATTTCAAAGGATTTAAAATATTTTCTAGAATTTTTAAAGATTTGAAAGGATTTTGTAAAAACTATAATGTTTTACGATATTTTAAATGACTGTGCAAGACTGCGAAAGACTGTGAAAGGTTTTGAAAGATTGTGAAACAGTGATAGACCATGAAAGACTGAAGGACTCTGAAAGACTGAAAGACTGTGAAAAATTGATTGACTGAAGTCAGTATATTCAATACCCGAACCCACCCTTGTGATATCTCAGACGCCGTAAAAGACGACAGAAGACTGAAAGATTCGGGAAGACTGTGAAACATTTTAAAACACTAAAATACTGGGGAAGACTGAAAGACTGAATTACTCTGCCAGACTGAAAGACTCTGCAAGACTGCAAAAACTGGGAAACACTGAAAGACTGAAAGACTATGAAAGATTGTTAAAGACCGTGAAAGACTGAAAGACTCTGAAAGACTGTGAAAGACTCTGAAAGACTTTAAAATAATAAAAGACTAAGAAGCGGAAAAAAGTGTATTCAACACCCAAACCGGCCTCCGTGGAATCAATCTCACTTTGTCCCGGAAGATTAAAAGCACCCTTTTTGCAGCTTTAATCGAAACATGCTAAGTTAGAGACCTAGAGAGTGTTTTGTTTTTATTTATTGGAAAATTTTGTTTAAAATTGAAAAACTGTTTTTTTTCTAGATAAATAATTCACAGGAAATAATAATTATTCTTCAAAAATTCATTTTTTATGATTGCTTAATCAGTACGATAATTAATTGCTAATTGCAATCACTAATTTCAATATTGAGATAGGCTGTGGAAGACTCTGAAAGACTGTCAAACTCTTTGGAACACTCAAATATTGAAAGACTATGAAATACTATGAAAGACTTTGGAAGACTGTGGAAGACTGGGAAAAACTAAAAGACTAGAGAGCGTAAAGACAGAAAGTTACTATATTTAACACCTGAACCTGCCTCTGTGGTACGCATCTTACTTCGTCCCGGAAAATTGAAAGCACGTTTCCACAGCTCTTATCCAAATATGCTCGGTTAGAGACCTAGAAAGTTTTTTGTTCTTAGTGGTTAGAAAATTACAAAATTGATTATTTTTAGAATAATAATTCACGGCAAATAATCATGATTCTTCAAACATTAATTTTTCATGGTTATTAAATGGAAATGATAATAAATTGGTCAATTGCAATACCTGATTTTAATATTAAGTTAGAAATTTAACCGGAAAGCTGTAAGAGACTGTGAAAGACTGTGAAAGACTGAAAGATTGTGAAAGACTGCGAACTACTGAAAGACTGAATGGCTGTAAAACACTTTGAAATACTACAAGACTGGAAGACAATGAGAGGCTGTGAAAGACTGTAAAAGACTGAAAGACTGTGAGAGAATGTGAAAGACTGAAAGACTCTGAAATACTGTTAAATACCGAAAGACAGAAAGTTACTATATGTGACACCCGAACTTTCAGAACTTAGAACTTAGAATTTTTCAGAAACTTAGAAAATAGATTTTTTTCTAGATCAATCATTCACAGAAAATAATAATTATTCTTTAAACATTTAGTTTTTATGGACACTAAATGAATACAATAATAAATTGGTTAATTGATATACTTCATTTTAATATTGAGTTAGTAATTGAACTGGAAGACTGAAAGATTGTAAAAGAATAAAAGACTGAAAGAAACTGTGGAAGACTGTGAAAGACTGAAAGACTCTGAAAGAATGTGACAGACTGAAAGACCCTGGAAGACTGTGAAAGATTGAAAGACTCAAATAAAATAATAAAAGACTGAAAGTTTGTGAAAGACTAAAAAACTAAAAGTCTGAAAAACAGAAAGTTACTATATTTAACACCCGAACCCGCCCCTGTGGTATCTATCTCACTTTGTCCCGCAAAATTGGAAGAAATTTTTTTCACAGCTTTTATTTCAACATGCTGAGCTAGAGACCTAGGAAGTATTTGTTTTCAGTAGTTAGACAAGTTTTTAGAAATTTGAAAAATTAATTTTCTTCCAGACCAATAATTTACAGAAAATAATAATTATTCTTCAAACATTCATTTTTTATGGTTACTAAATGAATACGATATTGAATTGGTCAATTGCAATACCTAATTTTAATATTGATTCATTCATTTGACTGGAAGACTGAAAGTTTGTAAAAGAATAATAGACTGAAAGACTTTGAAATACTGTGGAAGACTCTGAAAGACTGTCAAACACTTTGGAACACTAAAATACTGAAAGGCTATGAAATACCATGAAAGACTTTGAAAGACTGTGAAAAACTGTAAACAACTGAAAAACTGATAGGCTGTAAAGCACTTTGAAATACTAAAAGTCTGGAAGACCATGAAAGACTGTGAGAGACTGTGGAAGACTGTGGAAGACTGAAAGACTGTGAGAGAATGTGAAAGACTAAAAGACCCTGAAAGACTGTGATAGACTGAAAGACTCTGAAAGACTGTTAAAGACTGAAAGATAGAAAGTTGCTATATGTAACACCCGAACTCGTCCCTGTGGTATCCATCTCTGCTTGTCCTGGAAAATTAAAAGCAAATTTTTCACAGCTTTTATCAAAACAGGCTAAGTTACAGACCTAGAAAGTGTTTTTTTTAGTGCTTGGAAAACTTTTCAGAAACTTAGAAAATCGATTTTTTTCTAGATCAATAATTCACAGAAAATAATAATTATTGTTTAAACATTTATTTTTATGGGCACTAAATGAATACAATAATAAATTGGTTAATTGATATACCTCATTTTATTATTGAGTTAGTAATTGAACTGGAAGACTGAAAGATTGTAAAAGAATAAAAGACTGAAAGAAACTGTGGAAGACTTTGAAAGACTGTGAAAGATTGAAAGACTCAAATGAAATAATAAAAGACTGAAAGACTGTGAAAGACTAAAAAAGTAAAAGTCTGACAAACAGAAAGTTACTATATTAAACACCCGAACCCGCCCCTGTGGTATCCATCTCACTTTGTCCGGCAAAATTGGAAGAACTTTTTTTCACAGCTTTTATTTCAACTTGCTGAGCTAGAAACCTAGGAAGTGTTTTGTTTTTAGTAGTTAGAAAAGTTTTTAGAAATTAAAAAAATTATTTTTTTTCCAGACCAATAATTTACAGAAAATAATCATTATTCTTCAAACATTTATTTTTTATGTTTACTAAATGAATACGATATTGAATTGGTCAATTGCAATACCTAATTTTAATATTGATTTATTCATTTGACTGGCAGACTGAAAGTTTGTAAAAGAATAATAGACAGGAAGACTATGGAAGACTATCATAGACTATGAAATACTGTGAACGACTGGAAGACTCTGAAAAGCTGTAAAACACTTTCGAAATACTAAAAGACTGAAAGACTATGAAAGACTGTAGAAGACTGTGAAAGACTGTGAAAGACAGAAAGACTCTGGAAGATTGAAACACTGAAAGACTGTAAAAGACTGAAAAACTCAAATACTGAAATACAGAAAGTTACTATATTTAACACCTGAACCCGCCTCTATAGTATCAATCTTATATTGTCCCAGAAAATTTAAAGCACGTTTTTCACAGTTTTTATCGAAATGTGCTAAGTTAGAGACTTATAAAGTTAATTGCAAGACCTAATTTGAATATTTAATTAGTAATTTGACTGGAAGACTGACAGAATTTACATGAATAAATGACTGTAAGACTATGAAAGACTTTCAAAGACTGTGAAATACTATGAACGACTGAAAGACTCTGAAAGACTGTGAAAGACAGGAAGACTCTAAAAGACTGTGAAAGACTGTGAAAGACTGAAAGACTTAGAAAGACTGTGAAAGACTGAAAGACTGTAAAAGACTAAAGTACTAAAAGACTGAAAGACAGAATGTTACTATATACAAGACCCGAACCCGCCCACTTTTTCCCGGAAAATTGAAAGCACCTTTTTCACAGCTTTTATCGAAATATGCTAAGTTAGAGACCAAAAAATCGTTTTGTTTTTAGAATCGCAATGTTTTCGACTGTTTGGCCACGCTGCTGCCTGGAGACTGACAATGAATGGACATCCCTGATCGTTTATTTAAGCCTGTTTCTATGTGTTTAAGAATATATATCTGCGTGCGATAATGCGTTTATAGTTCTGCAAATGCTACGACATTTTTCAAAAGGCACTCGCAAGTCAGCAAAAATTATAAATTATATAGTAAAATAACAAAATTTAAAAAAATTGCATAACAGATTTTCATCCGGTAAAGTAAACATTGGGGACAGAAAAATTTGGATAATTTCTATCTAGAGAAGAAATTACAATAATATGAAACTATTGCTAATGCCTTTGAGAAACGTTTAAAAATTAGTGTATGTGTTTACTAGGCTCTATCTTAAGAACCAAGTTTGATGTGCTTTTGTCAAATTTTTCATGAAATTATTTCTGTTTGAAATTTTTTATTGAATACGGCTAACGAAAATTTATTAAATTCATCAGTTATTATTATAAATAAAAAATTGTATATTCTTCAAATTTATTTTAATTCGGTTTGAATTCCTTTCTTTATTGACCAGAGCACAACAGACATAATGCTAATGTGTAGCCTTTTAAATATCTAGAATGCCGAGATAAATTCAGGAGATCGATGTTTCTGATATTTTACAAATTTATAGTTTCACCTCGTCTCTGAAAAATAAAATATTTTTTTTTTACTCAGGTTGATCTGAGGCACATGGATGAAAAAACCGGAAGCAACGTGGTGGATGTTGGCGTCGATTTGTCTGAATTTTACATGTCAGTAGAATGGGATATTCTTGAGGTGCCAGCAGTGAGGTAAACAAATAAAATATTAAAAATAAATTATGGAAAATATGATAAAATTCAATTTTTTTCACGTCTCGGAATCAATTATCAAATTCAGGATTCAGGAAAAGTTCTTTTTCAATTCTCTACGACTTCAAGTATAAGGAAATGTTCTTGTTTTTAATTAGAAAGATATTTTTTTATTTAGTAAAATTCAAGAAATTTTAATTGTTTATACGTATTTACATTTTTATATCTCACTCAATTTATTGAAGAAATTATTTAATTATTATTTATAAATATCTGTAGCGATTAAGGAAATTAAAGGAAACTAAAATCTGAAAAATCCTCAAATTGAAATAAT
Organism: Andricus quercusramuli; assembly: GCA_932178445.1. Lineage (NCBI taxonomy): Eukaryota > Metazoa > Arthropoda > Insecta > Hymenoptera > Cynipidae > Andricus > Andricus quercusramuli. The sequence continues at coordinate 40,278 of CAKNXH010059356.1, read as the reverse complement.
ATCTCACATGAATTGTTTATAACAATAGGTCTTATATGGACTTAAATACTAAAAGACTGAAAGACTATGAAAGACTGTAAGAGACCGTGAAAGACTGTGAAAGACAGAAAAACTGTGAAAGAATGTGAAAGACTGAAATAATAAAAGACTGGAAGACTATGAAAGACTGTAAGAGACTGTGAAAGACAGTGAAAGACTGCGGAAGACTGTGATAGACTGAAAGACTGTGAAAGAATGTGAATGACTGAAAGACCCTGAAAGACAGTGAAAGACTGAAAGACTCTGAAAGACTGTGAAGGACTGATTGAAGGACTGAAAATTAGAAGATTAATTTTCAAAAAGGGTGCATCTTCAATTTTTTTTCTTATTGAAAGAATTGGGACGACTGAAAAATCTGAAAATAAAATAAAATTTGAGACACTGTAAATTGAGGAATAAAATAGTATAAAAAATCGAAATAAAGATTCCCGAACTTATAAAATTGTCAATAAAATTCCCTATTTTATCAAATATCCGACTCTGTGAAATTGCCGACACAGAAAATTTCCCGAATTATAAAGATTCCAATTCTAAACAATTAAACATTTTTTAAAAAGAAACGATTTTTGGACTGTTTGGATTTTGGAATTTTATCATTCAGAAGTTTTTTCATGTCGGCAACTTTATAAGTTTGAAAATTTTTTCTTTCTAATATTTTCTTTTTAATTAATGTTAGCGTAGAGAATTTCATTTTTAGAGATTTTCATGTCCTTCCAAAGTTATTTACTGATCTTTTTTCAAATTGAAAAAAAGTTTTAGCATTGCCAGGAAGTTTTTTGAAGTTTCTAATTTTTTGAAATTGAATCTATGCGGACAAAAACTGTCTCCATTTTTTTGTGTTCAGAATTTGTATATTCTTAAAAAAAAAATTTCACCTACCATTTTTGTAAATTTTGCCATTCTCAGTAATTTTTTCTTCATTAAAAAAGAATTTTAAAAAATACAGAAATAATTTTTTACACTTTTTATACCTATAGAATAAATTTCAAAACTCTTAAAATCTTCCTGGCACCATTAAAGCTTTTTCAAGAAAAACAAAATTTCAGTGAGCTTCTGTCACTGAAACGCAAATTTTGGAAAATTAAACTTTTAATTATAAATCGGGAAAATGAAGAAGAAATTTTTTTTATCAATCCTCAGTTTCATGAAACATTAAAAACAGAACAATTCTGAATTTGTTAATTTTTGAGCTTCAAACTGATGTTAGAAATAAAGTATCAGTTTGAAAAATAGATTTTCCTTTTTGACCAAATCGATATTTTCTTGAGATTTATCAGCTCTTTTAGAATGAACGTCTTTTTTGAAGAGACCAGACGTAACGGAATTTTCGTCTGGAATGTTCAATCAATAAATGAGGAATTTAATTACATTAGGAAAAATCCTGGTTTGACTCAACCAACAAATATCTGCCAGTTATATGAAATTCCAATAGTCTCTATGTTATAAAATCGAAGAGAATAGACCCAATGTTAATTGCTGTGAACAATAAGGAAAAATTAAAAGTGTGCTTTATAAAAAAAATTGTTACATAGAAATTGTTTAATTAACTACTTTTTCACAATTTAACGATTTTGTAACATTTTGAAAATTATTTTTGAACTGAAAATATAACTATTCTATGTTCGGTTAAAAATTTCTCTTCTGCAGTCGAAAATCTATGTATTTTATTAAAAATTAATCTTTTCGACAGAAAATTGATCTTTTTTGTTCAATTTTGGTTTGATCAGTTTTTTTATTTACACATACATTTTTAACTGAAAATTCAACTACATCATGTTTGTTTAAATATTAATCTTCTTCAGTTGAAAATTCAACTATTTGTTTGAAAAATTCTGCATTTTGTTGAATTGTTGTTGATTTTGTAGAATATTAATCTTCTTGGTGATTAACTCACCTTTTTGGTTGGAAATGCAACTAACAGGTTGAAACGATTTTATTAAAAATTGAAATATCTTGTTGAAAATTCATGTATTTTGCTAAAAATTATTCTTTTTCCGCTAGGAAGTTAGTTTTTTTATTTAAAATCAATTTTTTTGGGAAATTAGCGTTTTTATTGAAAATTAATTTTTTTAACTGAAAATTCAACTGAATTTTTTGTCGATTTTTTTTATAGACGTTTAATCTTCTTGATACAAAATTCAACTCCTTTCTCTAACTGAAAATCAAATTATTGTTTTTTTTTTAATGTTTTTTTCTATTTGAAAATTTCATTAAAAATCAAAATATTGGGTTGAGAATCCATCTATTTTGTTAAAAATAATTTTTTTCGGTAGAAAATTATATTTTTTTGTATTTAAAATAAGTTTTTTGATCTAAAAATTTAATTATTCCATTTTTCATCGACAAATTCTTTTTTTGATCAAAAATCAATTTTTTTGGTTGAAATTTCATTTCTTTGCTTGAAAACTAGTTTTTTTTACTGAAGATAAATTTTTTCAACTATTCAACTTTTCATCGAAATTTTTTGTTATTGACATTTAACCTTATTAATTAAAAATTCACTATGTGGTTAAAAATTCATTTTTATGATTAAAATATTTTATTTTTGCTAGAAAATTGATCTTTTTCAAATAAAAATTCACTTATTTGGTTGAAAACTCGTAATTTTCAGAAATTTTTTATTCATTTCAATAGTTTGAAGGGATTTCAAAGACTTCAAAATATTTTTAGGTACTTTAGGATCCGAAGGCATTTTCAAGACACTTAAATAATTTCTTACCGAAGTGAATGGAATTTTTTCGAAATTTAAAATTTATTTCCAATTAGTTTGAATTTCTTTCAATTGGTTCGCAGTCCTGAGTCACTTTTTTGGTTATTAATTGTTAAGGTTTTCAAGATTTGAAGGTATTTGAAATTATTTTTTTGGAATTCGCCCTGAATTCTTATTAATTTACCCTGAATTCTTTCAAATTCTTTGGAATTCTCTTGAGATTTTTTAATTCACTTGAATTCCACAAAATTATCTCAATTCAACCTAATTTAATTTTTTTTTTTCAATTTTTAAAAGTTTTCATTTGATTGATCCTGAAGTATTCTAACCTCATATAGAATTCTTAGCCATGTCATCATATTCTTTTTTAAAGAATTTTTAAGAATTTTATCGGATTCTTCTCGTTTGCCTTAAATTCCCCTAAATACACTCCAATTTCACGGAAAACAATCGCATTTTTTAAATTAAAATTTTGTTTCCAAATAAAGTTGTAAAAATTATTTCAAGGAACAAAATCAGCTCTTGATCCTCAAAAAAGTATAAAATTTGTTAAATGAATAATACTAACCTGAACCATTTTTCATCTACACTTCGCTTGGATATTTTCTTCCGAATTCCCAGAAATTATTATTGGATCTTCTTTTTTATAAATGATTATAAAGTTCAAATGGATTTCCAGAAATTACTAAAAATCAAGAATTAATTTTTCAAATTGATATTCAAATAATTCAAGAACTTTTTTTCAGAAACGAGAAATTTTATACATGCTGCGATGAGCCATATCTGGACATTACCTTCAACATCACGATGCGAAGAAAAACGCTTTTCTACACGGTCAACATCATTATTCCCTGTATGGGAATCTCATTTCTTACTGTACTTACTTTTTATCTTCCAAGTGATAGCGGTGAAAAGGTGAGTAAAAAAATTGAAATCGACTTTCTATGGCCTTAAAATACTTGCCACTAAATCAAAAAATTTCATTTCGCTAGAGAGTAATTGTTTTTTTATAATAGAATTATTTATAATCAGATTTTCCAGTAAAATAAAGGTTTTCTCTGAAAAAAATATACCCAGAACATTTTTTTTTGAATACAATATTTAGGCAGACGTTCTAGATTAATACTAAAACCCTGAAGTTGGTTAAACCTGTACGTGTATTGTTAGTTAACAATTAAATGAAAATTGAAATGAATTTTTAAGACGTTTGCTTGTATTGTGGTTTCCGGTTAAAAGGCACGTAAAAGTGTATAGGACTCGATTTGTAGATCACAAAAATCCCTTTGAAATGACCCCTATTGGAGCCCTCTCACAAAAACATTTTCGGAGAAATTAATTTGTTAATTAAGGGTTGTCTTCGGAGAAGCCTTCGTTTTAATAAATCCTTATTGTTATAGAGAATACTCCGTCCAGATTTCTCTTGTTAAATCCTTAAAGCGTGAGATAAAGTGTATTAAAAAATATTGAAATTTTGTGCGAAAAAATTCGGTGAAAAATTATCCACATTATTAACAAGTTAAACGATCGTTTAAATTTTCACTTCATTGTAATTAACAATATACACACAGGTCTGAAAACGTGTGGAATTTTAGTATTCCATAAGAACGCCAATCTAAACATTTTAAGCAAAGAAAAAATTTCTGGATATATTTTGTTTCAGTGGAAACACTATTTTTACGAGACTAATATTACGTCTGTCAATGAGAAACCTTTTCCACTTAAGTAGTAACTTCCCTCCGTGAAGTGGATACGTACAGTTTTAGTCCGGCACTGTATATTGTCGTACTAGAAGAATTGATGTTTGGTGGAACATTATGTGTAGTTTTGAATTTTTGCAAATTATATTTCACTTTTCAGTCAGACCAAAAAAATAATTGAAGTTACCAAAAATAATTGTTTCGACAATTTATTCTTATTTATTAAAATATTCTCTTAAATAATGGTAGAAAGTTGCTGTTTTTTAAAAATTTTCTACCTTTTTTCAACTTCCACTTAGAGTAGAGCAATAGTCCATCAAATTTAACTATGTATTTGTTTAAACAATTTATTATTGTTCATACCTATGTTCTCTTATAGTAATACTAGGAAATTGCGGTTATTTCTGAAATTTCCGATTTCTTGTCAAATTCTCAGTAACAGTAAGGTCATTAATTAGAGTTAACGGAAATTATTGTTTATAAAAATTATCAATAGTTATAACAATATTCTCTTCGAACAATGCTAGGAAGCTTCCTTTTTTTTATTCACAAACTTTTTTCAACTTTTCCCTAGACTGCGGTAATAATTGATCAAAGTTAACAAAAATATTGTTGTAAACAATTTATTGTTATTTATGAAAATTGTTTCATATTCAATATGAAATTTTGAGTATTTAATGTACAAATTGAAAATGTTATACTTGTTTAATGTTATTGTTTTTCGCTATAGGTTAGTATTTCTTTTAAAAATCTCATTATAAATTCAAAAAGTTTCGAAAAAGACTTAAAATTCCTAAAAATTTATTTTGGACTACGTTAGCGTTTTATACAAAAATTTTGTATTTTGAAAAAAAAAATCATTATAAATCAAAGAAGATTTTTGATTTCTGAACATTTACAGCCTATAATCACGTTTTTCACAAAAAATAAGTTATTAAACAAAAAAATTTTTTAATGCAGAGAAAATTAGATTTTAGAAAAGATATTTTTTTTTCTGAAGCTTAAATAGTCATTATGAAAAATAATGTTCTGGCTTGTCTTTTTGGTTTCCAAATTCATCCTTTTTGGTTGAAATTTCATATTTTTTGGCTAAAAATGCAACTGTTTCGTTGAAAAAAAATCTTTTTTGGTTGAAAATTCAAATGCTTGGTTAAAATACTATTTTCAAAATTCATTTTTTTGTTGAAAATTCAGATATTAGAATTAAATATTCAACTTTATTTGTAGAATAATTATCTTTTTGGATTGAAGATTCAGCAATTCGGTTGAAAATTTGTTTCTTTATTGACTGGAGATTCTTTTTTGGTTGAAGATCCAACTATTTTGTTCAAAAAACCGTCTCCTTTGGTTGCATTTAACTGTTTATAGTTTGAATTTGAAATCTTCATAAGCTCATATATCAGCTGTTAAATTTTTCTTAAAGAATTCATTTTTTTTTGTTGAAAATTGAACTATTTTGTAAAAAATTAATTTCTTTGGTTGTACATTCATGATTGTACTTCAAAAAATAAGTTGTAAATTTGTTTTATTTTTAGTTAAAAATTAATTTTCAACTGAAAATTTAACTATTGTATTTTTGATTGAAAATTTATCACTTTGCGTTTATAATTCAACTAATTTGTTGTAAATTAATTTTTTTAATCGGCGATTCATCATTTTAGTTAAAAATTTATGTCTGTGGTTGAAAATTCAATTTTTCGGTTAAAAATTTGATTTTTTCGTTTGAAAATTAATGCTTCTGGTAGCAAATTCATATTTTTGGTTAAAAATTCGTTTTATTTTGATAGAAAGTTAATTTTCATTTTTGGAAAATTCCAATTTTCATAAAAACTTGTTTGTTTAGTTGAAAATTCATAATTTCAAATACTAATTTTCATCATTTATCACAAATATTGTCCTTTCTTTTCTTTTCTGTGATTTTAAATATTAGGTACCTACTATAAAATGAAAAAGTTTTGTATTCATTACAATTTTATATTTTCATTTGATGTAGTTCCAGAAACTTGTAGTTGTTTTTTTTCAAGTTTCCAACTTTTTGTAAAATTTTTAGCAGAAGTTAGGTAACAGGTGATGCGAATTAACGAAGTGTTTGTATAAAAATTGTATTAGTTATATAGTTATAGTCCTCTTTAATAATCCAAAAAAATAAGAAAAATTAAACATTTTCATAAATAATGATAAGTTGTTTAAAACAATGTTTGTTAACTTTGCTTAATCATTACCACACTCTGAGTGAAAAGTTGAAAAAACTTTGGAAATTTTAGAAAGAAACGAAGCTTCCTAGCTTTATTCTAAGAGAATATTGTTATGACTATTAATAAATTTGTCAAACAATTATTTTTATTAACTTTAATTAATCACGTCACTCTAACTGGAAAATTTACAAAAAATTGAAAATTTCCGAAAACAAACCGCAACTTCCTAACATTACTATAAGAGAACATAGAAACAGACAATAATGAATTGTTTAAACAAATACTTTGCCAAACTTGATTAATTATCACATTGCTCTAAGTGAAAGTTGAAAAAAAGTTGAAAATTTCTAGCATAACTGCAAATTTCTAGCATAACTGCAAGAGATTATTTTAATAAATAATAACAGATTGTTGATAGAATTATTTTTGGTAACTCTAAGTATTTCGTTGATGTGATTGAAAAGTGGAAAATAATTTGAAAACTTCTTAACTACACATAATGTTCCACCAAACATCAATTCTTCTACTACGACTATATATAGTGTCTGACTAAAACTGTACGTATCCACTTCACGGAGGGAAGTTACTACTTAAGTGGAAAAGGTTTCTCATCGACAGACGTACATATTAGTCTTGTAAAAATAATTTCTTGGCTGAAACAAAATATATCCAGAATTTTTTTTTGCTAATGACATTTGCCAATAAAAAAATATTTCCTATTTGATAATCCGAAAGAATAATAGAATATTAAATCAGCGGATCAAGAAACATAAATAATGACTGTCTCTCTCTAGAGTTTCCATACCCACCCTTTCAAGTAGAAAGCTTTTATATTCAAGAACACACACATATACATATATATATATATATATATGTATCAAGCATGGAAATAATAAATGGTTCATAATGTTTGGAAGGGTTGTGAGTAGATAATTTATGAAATCATAACCCCTCCTTGCTCATCTTGCGAGGTAGAAATTTAATTTCGTGGCTAAGGAGTGAGAAAGTGCAAGAATAGAGTAAGACAAGGGAAAAGGAGCAAATAGTGTACGCTAGACGGGAAATAAGTTAATCTCGTATTACCTTCTGCCAGGAAAGGGGTTTGGAGACTAGAGCCCTGCCGAGCTGTTGCCTTGCTGCATAAGCTTTATTAATTTTTCCTCGGTATTCAAAGTCTATATTTCTTCAGCTTTTTTTCCTTCAAGCAATTCAAATTGAACCTACTGACTCACGTTATGTCTAAAGTAACTGCAAGCACGATCATCTCAAAACCAAAAAGAAAAAACATGTCTAGAGGAATTTTTGAATGAAGGTGATTTTTAGTTGAATTTTAGATTGAATGTTTAAGTTTCTGACTTTACACTTGAATGTTCTACCGAAACAGTTTCAAATTCAACGCGATAAAACTAATCTTCGAGAAAATGTTTGAATCCTTAAAAAAAAATTCTACCAGAAGAGTTGAATTTTCGAACAAAATAGACGAATTTTCAGCAAAATTGTTGAATTTTTTACCATATGGTTGAACTTCAAAGCAGGAAATACCCATTTTCTACGAAGCAGTTGAATTTTTCACATAAAAATATTAATTTAGAACATAAAAGTTCATTTTCAAACCAAAACTTCAAATTTTGAAGAAAAATGTTACTTTTTAATGAACTGCTTTAATTGTTGAGCCAAAAAGGCAGATTTGCTACAGAGCCGTTGAATTCCTGAACCAAAATTCAAAATTTATAACAAAAAAAGTTCATTTTTAACGAAATAGTCCAATTTTCACCAAAAAGGCAGGTTTCTACAAAATAGTCGAATTCTTCAACTAAAATATTCAATTATTGAAAAAAGAGTTGCTTTTTCTACAAATATTTTAACTTTCAAGCACATAGTTCAACTTTCAATTAAAAACTTGAATTTTCTATCAAAATAGTTAAATTTTCAACTCAAAAAGACAAATATTCAGCCAAATAGTTGAATTTCAAAGTAAATAGTTGAGTTTTTGAGCGATTTTCAAATTTTTTAACCAAA
>CAKNXH010059355.1:181931-215279 GCA_932178445.1 Andricus quercusramuli | reverse complement strand
ATTAGTTACTACTTTAATCAATTATTTTTGAAGAAACTGAGATGTTTATAGAAAACTGAAATACGTAATTGAGTCAACTGGTCATTTTTTGAATGAAAATGTAAGCAGGTTGTAATGATTTGTAAACAACATTTTAATATATATAGGCTAACACAGACTTAGTAGAATATGGTAAAATTTAGATTTCACTGTTTTTTTTTCTACACATATCACATCCCCGTACTGACAGGAAATCTGGAATCTTCGACACAATACCAAAATTTATATATATACAGGGTGTCCCAGACTCAAGTGTCTGTACTTATATAGCCATATAAAAATTAAAAAAAAAATAAATAGAAAATTCCTTTTCCAAAAATCAGTTGAAGTTTTACTTCTTTAGTTATAAAACATTTTGGCTTGACCAATCAGGAGCGCTGTATAAATAGCCGTGTGTGCGTGAACGGGCTTCCAACGTAGTGTTCTCATGTCGCTACCCCCACCTTTGCGCTCGCTTCGACAACACTGCATTGAAATCTCGTTCACATACACACGGCTGTTTATACTGCGCTCCTGATTGGCCCAGCTTAAATGTTTTATAACTAAAAAACTAAAACTTCAACTGATTTTTGAAAAAGGAATTTTCTATTTATTTTTTTAATTTTTATATGGCTATATGAGTCCGGACACTTGAGTCTGCGACACCCTGTATATATTTTCGCTTCGCAAAACAATATATATTCACTTCTGGACATAGACTTGCAGAAAAGACTTTTGTTTTAAATAATACCATACTTACATTGCAAACAGAAAACTGTGCGATACCGGGTCCGCATTCCCGCCACCCCTGTACCTCACATTCTTCATTTTTAATCGTGCATCCTCGTATAACGCACATTATCTACAAAATTATCATAACGAATGTTATTACTGTTAACGTGCATTATAATTTACTTTGACACATTCAATTAAAATTTACAAAAATTACAGAATTACAATCTGCACCACCTAACCTATAAATCCTTTTGTTTGACTTGAAGAAAAAACACTTTTGGAAACTGTACATGCAAGCTAACTCCAAAAAAAATTATGCATGAAATACTTACGGCTTTGACATATAAAATTATCTTCTTCAAAATGATCCACAACGACAAAAAAATTACATATCACGGCACGTCACCGGCACATAAACATCATTTGCTTCGCCGCGGGATTGACTGACCGCCATGACACTCGTCTCTCGGCTATCGCAGATATTTCACTCACACATTAGGAAAGGGCCCCCCCCCCCCCCATCTATTCCGAAAAAGTTGCCATGCTTTGCCGCTGCGAATGCATTAGCGTGGTTTCTCCTTACTATTACTTCGTGGCTACGAACAAATAGAGTATTTCCATTAAGCCATAACATTTCAAAATGGCCGAATAAGCCAGGGAGAGCACTCGTGCTTTATACATTGAATCCCATGTAATATACTTTTCGAGGATCAATTAATTCTTTTATTTTAAGAAAATGATACTTTCGTGTTTTATTGTGGGTTGTACGAAGAACAAAGCAAGGGACCATGGAATATCATCCCTGGCGGACCGGCCGAACGCAAACATTACGCTACAGCGTAACGGTAAAGTAATGGTAAAGTAATGGTAAAGTAATATGGCATTATAATTGATAAAAGAAACAAAATTAATGTGTAAACTGTTGCCAATATGCAGGGGCCCGACTGCAATGACAATCACTTTTTTATTTTTATTTTTTAACGCTGCAAAAGCAACTTGTTGCAATTACGGCATGGCCATTTAACGTAAATTTCAACGTTTTATTATAATTGCAACAGTTTAAATATTAATTTTGTTTCTTTTATCAATTATAATGCCATATTACTTTACCATTACTTTACCGTTACGCTGTAGCGTAATGTTTGCGGTCGGCCGGTCCGCCAGGGATTTCATCAAATTCCACGTATTATAAAAGAAACAAACAAAAAGCATGCCAGACCGGGTGGAGCATACACTTTTCAGGAAAAAATAGAGTTATCGAAAAAAAGACGTAAAGAATGGATAAGTGCGATTAAACGTGGTCCTTTTTAAGTGAGTCGATGATAAGAAATGCAACAATTTGCTCAAACCATTTTATATCAGGTAAGATAAATTAGATAAATTTTACACAAGGCTGAAGTAATCAAGTTCTAACCTCCAAATTCAATTGCCTCATTTTACTCAATAAATATTAGCATTAAATATTTTTAAAATACTTATCGGTACTCTGGTTTTAAATAAAAGTGTTAATACAGAAGGAAAAAGTGTTCACTCTGATAATTTTTGCGTAATACAAAAGTTTCGAATGTTTACGTTAGTTCCCAGATAGCAAAATGCCCGCCGGCTGCAAGCGATCTGCCGGCCCGCGGTCCGATCGATCGGACCGACGTGGCGGCAGATATGCACCTTAATGTGCACACCATTGATGTCTATATGCCAGCCCAACAGGCGGGAGCGACAAGGTCCGGCGAATTGCATGACCGACGGTCCGGTAAAATGCAGGCTGAGTGTGCGAGTAGATAAAAATTAAAAAAATCTTTTTTTATGTAAATAAATTAAAAATTTACAAATAACACGAAAGGTATTGACGAAATTCTGCGTATAATAAGTCCAAGTTGAAAGAAAAATTGAAAATTTTATTCTTATAAAAAGATATATATATATCTTTTTATAATATTGACATTTTTCTTTCAACTTGGACTTTATATTATCATACGCAGAATTTCATTACCTTCCGTGCTATTTGCTAACTTTGTTGATTCGAAGGACATCGACAGCAAAAAATTGCTAACAAATTTAATCCAGAGAATAGAAACAGGTTTTACAAAATTTCTAAATCTTTAGGTTATGTATATAACATGTTGATGTGTTTCACCTAAGACTGACATTTTTAAACGAAACCCATGGGTTTCGTGAATGCATTCACGCCTCCTCAAAAACAAAAGTTTCACTTAGAAGAGCAGGCTATAGAGTTTATAATCTAAAATTTATGTTTTGACGATGCCTCGAGGTCGAGTGATCCTTCTATTATTTATCTGGAACGAACAATTGTTTGCAAATCGCACACTTTCACTCACATGCGAGCGAAAATTCACGGGTGTGAACGCCACACGAGATGAAACACGACAGGAACAGCTGATCCAAAACGCGCATGCGCGTTTTCGATCTCAAACTATACTCGCACTATCAGCCTGCAGCGGTCGTGCAAGTCGCAGGCCCGTCGTACCTCGCCGTTTGCAAGACCGACGGGCGTCTAATATGCCGGACCGTTGTCCGCCCTTCGGTCGCATTCCGACTCTGCCGGCCTGTCATGTGCATTTAGCAGGCACGCTCGTCTCCAGCCCGTCGGGCCGATCACGTGCCGGCACGTATTGTTATCTGGGTTGAAGTTACTATTTGAAAATTTCATTGTACGCAATGTTTAAAGTTCAGTGTTTCATTCATTCAGTGTTTCAGTGTTTCATTGTACGCAATGTTTAAAGCTCAGTGTTTAAAAATGATTTAATTCTACTATTTATTGAGTAAAGTGAGGTGACACGATTTTGAGGTTAAAGCTCGAGTCAAACAGCCTTCCCGTTACAATTCGCTGCAACTCGCTGCAGTTAATGATAAATGAACGTGCCCATACTAACCTCACCACGCACTATAAAGTTGTCATCTAAATTCTTGCACTTAACTTTTTCAACAAATCCGGCTTCGTAAAACTTAAAAGCCTCTAAGCTTTTATAAGCTTTCAATTGTTTGCACGTGTAATAACTATGAGATCTCGTAAAATACGATATAAGATCGAACTCACTCATTACGGGTACATCACATATGCTTGTGGAAAATTCCTCACTTTTCAGAGCATAGGAATCTAAATTGTCAATTGCACTTAGTTTATTACAATAACGGACCTTCACTTCACCAGATAAACTCAAAAAGTATTCACTAGACATGTTTAATTTGCCGATAAACACAATTCTTTAACTATGATAATACACGCGCGCCTATGTATACAATGCAATGTTTTCCCTGGCGTGTTCGGACATCTTGAAATGACGTCACAAGTGGAAATACTCTATTGGCTTTTTGATCCTCTAACCATGCGTGCGCATGAGCGGTAAAATTTGAATTAAATTCCTATGCACATTAAATGGTTACAATCATGTGTTGCAGATTTGGTCAAGATGGGTAAATGTGAAACGAAATTCGAAGTTTAGACTTTGATTAATGGTGTTTGAAATATAGAAAAACCTTTTGCTTTTAATTCTCATATTCTAAAAGTTGTAAAGATGTTTGTAGAAAAATATTTTTATTTTATTTGTTAAAAGTTTAGGGGACATTAAAAGATTATTTCGAAGACTGACTGTTCAAAATTTAAATTTAATGTGAAATCTTTCCCCTTTTCCAATGAAATTACATTATTTCTCCTTTTTTAGTTCTCTTCGCGCTGTGTATATTTTATTACTCTAATTCTGACTTGGAACCGGCATTTTCAAAAAGCTTTGTGATTCTGAGTTGAGACGTGGAATTTTTAAAAAGAATTACAATTCTAGAAAGTTAAAAAATATATTTTTCAATTTGGGACAGGGAAATTCTGTGAAGAATTATAATTTTTACTGGGGTATAGAGAATTTCAATGAAGAACTATAATTTTGAGTTGAAGACAAGGAATTTCGACAAAAAAAATGTCGTTTTGACAATTGGGACAGGGAAATTTCTAAAAGAATTTAACCCTCCAAGGACTAATGTGACGTATACGTCACATGAGAAATCAAATGAAAAAAAATAAAAATTTGTTGAGTTTAATGATAATAATTATACTGTGAATTGGAGAAAAAAATTGTTCTCGTCCTTGGAGGTTCAAATGGAAAAAACATAATTTGTTAAATTGAATGATAATATTAATATTGTGAATTTGAAAAAAAAAGTTCTCGTCCTTGGAGGGTTTTAATTCAGGGATAGAACTGGGAATATCTGTCAATTAGAATTTTTACTTTAGAACAAGGAGTATTTTAGAATATACGTATCAAGTAAAAATTAAAAAATCTGTATGACAAGAAGGGCATGACATAATTTTACCGAATTTTCTAAATCGCGAATGTGAAAAATTATCGAAGCAGAAATTTCCCGAAAAGTGAACCTTCCCAAAAATTCAATGTCATAGGTGAAAATAAAACTACCGAAAATGTTTATTCCTGAAATTTTAAAAAGTGGACTTTCAAACTTCCAAAATTATAATATGCATTACCGAAAATATTAAATAGTCGAAATAAAAAATTTCCGAATACAGTAAATTTCCGAACTTTCAAATTCCCGAAAATGGTAAATAATGGAATTTACAAACTCCCAAAAATATTAAGTTTACCGAAATTCCAATATTTCGGAAAATAATGAATTACCAAATTTTCAATTTCCTGCAAAAAAAAAAAATAAATAGTATTTTTTCTGTTTGAATATTTTCTTTGATATGGATTATTTATCCTCAAGTGTATTATTAAGCTTTCTGTTTCGGTAGTTATGTTTACGCATTTCTCCACATCCGGTACTCCAAAAATTTGGCCACATTATATTATCTCAAATGTAATATGATATTACCAAATCTTAAATTACCGATAATAGAAAATTCCCAAAATAAAAGTTGCCGTCATTATATGATATCCATTGCTGTAAAATTTCCGACGCAGGGAAATTCCAAAATTATAAAATTCCCTAATCCAAAAGACCGTTTTAAAAAGTTGTTTTAATAAAAAATACATAAAAGAAAATGATTTATAATTTTTTGCACATATTTTTATTTCATTCCTTATTTATTATTGAAACCATTTCTTAATTGTTTACAATTGGGAAGTTTATAATTCAAAAATATTGTTTAGTGTCGAATATTTTATAATATCGGGTTTACCCATCTTGACCTAATCTGCAACACATGATTGTAACCATTTGATATGCATAATAATTTAATTCAAATTTTACCGCTCATGCGCGCGCATGGTGAAAGGATCAAAAAGCCAATGTGGTCGTAGCTGTCATGATCCGCTCGTGAGTTGCATACACTATTTTTCATCGTGAATGCACGGGGCCATACTTCACAGCGAACGGAGAACCGCTGTGAGGGTCGGTCCACAATAAGAGTCGTAAACGTTGACGTTCGAACGTATATGCGTATTTAACGTCATTCGCACGTTGTTGCCAACTATTTGAGCAGCTTTGTCGTTTCGCATTTTTCATTTTCTCGCTGCGACTGTTGGTAACCACGAACCTATGACGTTAAATGCGCAGATGCGTTCGAACGTCGACGCTTACGACTCTCATTGTGGACCGGCCCTCATGTAATTCCAGAATAGGATTGAAAAACCGACATAGCATTGACTTGACGTAGACTTGACATAGCAGTAGCGTGGACGCGATGCGCGCGCATGTATTGCCAACTGCTTACTTTTATGTGTCGTTCGCGTTCCACTGTTCCGGAGAATCAAGATGAAAAAGACCGACTCAAGGTGCCGTTCCATGTGGGAAACTTATGAGAGTGAACGAGACAAATAGATCAGTCCCTCTCTCACTCTCTTTAGTTTCCGCTTTATGCCGACGTTTTCTGCCCAAATGGGACTCCCGCATCATGTTTTGATTTTTCCGATTCAGGGGCATGACACGATTATTATGATTATAGTTCCCAATTAGACTCAGCGGGGAAAATGCAAAACTGCAGCGCTGCTCGCCTTTCACCCAGTTATCTCATTTAATTATAACGGCGATAACACGCTGAAAACACCAGTTCTCGTAACATCACTGAAGTTAAGCAGTGTTGGGCGCGGCTAGAACTTGGATGGGTGACCGTTCGGGAATACTGCGTGCTGATGGCCCGTCGTGGATGTGGAAAGCACACACTAGTAGTACTAGTAGTAAATAATCCGCATAGAAACACTACCCGAATCGGGTAGTGTCACGCCTACCCCGAAAGGGAAATGGCTTGATGGTATAATGTTATAAGTTGTAACTTTGCGATTAAAATTAAAATGGTTGAATTTCAACAAGTTTATTGTACAATTGAAAAATCGTTAATTTCTGAACGATCAAGTTTACTTAAAGTAATAGAAATTTTTAAGGGTTTCGGCACATTAAAGTTGTAATACCCCAATCTTATATAAAATCTTATAATCTTATATAAAATCAAAACAAGAATCTGAAAAAATTGTAACAATCACTCGTAGTATGCAGTTTAAGGAACTAAAATAACACTCACGTTTTCAATGTATGGAATTTCTTTTTTTTCGATCCACTCTACTGAAAGTAAATATATGCATTACAGTTTACTGAAATATTTTCTGCAAAAACTTGATATTATCTTATAAAATAAAATAAAATTATTTGAAATTGTTCCCGTGCAATTGGACTTGTATTGGGCTCAATTGGGCTTAAAAATATTGTTCATTGGAATCCCTCTCTCGAATTTGAATTACAAAAAATTATAAATTTGAATTATATAAATAAACTGTAGTAACGTTAATTTTTTGTTGACATACGCAAAAGTATATAATTTTCATTTAAAAGCCGACTGTTTACTTGGAAATCTAACTTCAAAATGCACTTGTGGCATTTTCTTATACATTATTGAAAGCAGATAATTTTTATTTACACAAAGGTATATCTTCCGTTGACAGTGGTCGCTGGAAACTACTTTTCACTAATCTTGGTGCTAAAATTTCATGTAATTTTCCAAATTGCTCTACAGTCAATCTTGTAATTTTAATAAGTTCCTCTTCGTCACAATTTGCATAATATAAGAACAAAGTTGCGTAGGCACCAAATTGATCACGCATTTCTTCAGTGAGATGTGGTTTCAGCCACCAACGACGGAATGTTTCCCTTTGCGTGCAGTAATTAACATACTGTTTCATTATTTGTAACCACTGGTAAGCAATTAATATCATCGGAAAATATTCCAACATTTTATTGTCAAAACTTCCACACTGTATGCACTACCACGAAAGCGACATTGAAGCAACCCTGCACGTCATAACCTCACCTTCGATGAAATCAAATGTCAAAATGTAACCTTTAAAATTTCTTTACGTGCTACCCGCCTATCGTAACAATTTTATAAACAGTTTTAGAATTTTTTTTCATGAATTCCCTCTGTTGGATGTCGGTATTTTTCTACTTCACGTTTTATATTTTACGCGTTGAGGTATATATGATCACAGTACATAATATAAATAAAAAGAGAACAAAAGAATCAAATATTGTTAACATAAATTAGACCTTCTTTTGATGTAATTTATATATGTTTAATTCATAACTAGGAAAAGAGATGTTTATATCGAGTTACAATTTTATAAATGTGAATATAACAGAAAAAGTTCAGGAATTATAACATAACATTTAAATTTAAATGAGATAATTGGGTGAAAGTCGAGCAGCGCTGCAGTTTTGCATTTTCCCCGCTGAGTCTAATTAGGAACTATTATCATAATAATCGTGTCATGCCCCTGAATCGAAAAAATCAAAACATGATGCGGGAGTCCCATATGGGCAGAAAACGTCGGCATAAAGCGGAAACTAATGAGAGTGAGAGAGACGGACTGATCTATTTGTCTCGTTCACTCTTATGAGTTTCCCACATGGAACGGCACCTTGAGTTGGCCATTTTCATCTTGATTCTCCGGAGCAGCGGAACGCGAACGACAGATAAAAGTAAGCAGTTGGCAATACATGCGCGCGCATCGCGTCCACGCTACTGCTATGTCAAGTCTACGTCAAGTCAAGTATGACATATTCTTTAAGAAAGAAAACGAAAATCCCTACAAATTGTAATGCACACAGATGAAATAGTGCACTTTCAGATCTAGGTCAAAGGTCTAACATGAAACTCTAACTTTCTGCGCGGTTTGCATACTTACAAACAGATGTTTAGGGCAAATTCATTAATGTCGTGTAATTTTATAAACAACCATTTTTAGAGACTTTTTTTACAGAATTTACTTTTTCTTCTCATAATTAAGACTTTGAGTGTACCACGACTCATAAGATATTTTTGATCTGAATTCCCTGGTACCGCATAAATTATCTAATTGTTTATTGAGTCCTTTTCCTATCTATTTTCAAATTAAAAAAATAAAAACAATTTATACAGTATCAATATGAAGTTATAAAACAGTATTAAATTTACCATAATTTACAATCCTAATATCCATGCATGGCACACTAGTCGGAAGCGGAAGTGATAATAAGCTTTTAGAAATGTCGTTCAAAATAGTCTTGAAATTTATTAGAATATAAGTTTCTTTTTTCCAAAATTACAGTACACGGAGAAAAATGTTTGGTAGCTCTCACCCTAGCAATGGTGGGAGCTACTAAACGGAGTAGTATATTATGGACAGACTAAGCTAGCGGTTGGATTTACTAAACGCCTGTTTAGTCACTATTACTACTCACAGTTACGTAGTGCCTACTGCGCATGCGGTCGCATGGACGATTCTTGTTTACTAGGATATACGAAGCGGGAAAGTAGTTTCTACTGCACAAGCGGTCGCTTGAACGATTCTCGTTTAGTTGGATATACGTAGCGGGTATGTAGTTCCTGCTTGTATATTCCTAAATGTTTCTAATTTTTATTTTCCAATAATAAACATTCAAGAATATACAAACGTTTTTTATCGCCTCCTATTTAATCTCCAATAGTTTTAACTTTTAATGTCTCAATTCGTATGGACGTTAGTTGGGGAAAAAAAACTACGAACAAAATTTTTGAGGTTAGTATAAGAAGCGCGTCACCGCGTCGTTTATTCTGACTACATTTAGAGGTTACCTTCAAACACTTGCACAAAAGAAGGAAAGATATAAGTTTTTCCATCCCCATTCACTTCACACAGAACTAGTTCACGAAAAAAACACCACACAACGTTATAGCCTCTATATACTCCGAAGCGTACGTTCAGCACTACAGAAGCGTCCGACCTACACAAACAGGCACCGTCCATGTGATCAGGTGGGTAAAGAGGGAGGGGATGAAGCTGAGTAGTTCCTTTTACTAAACGGTGAGGTAGAGCTGTAGTTGCTTCTACTAAACGATGAAGCAGAGTAGTTGCTTTTACTGAACAGATAGTCAAGGTCCGTACTACTCTGTTTAGTAAAAGCCACCTAATGAAACTAAACAGCGTTTAGTAGATTTTAACCACCACGTAGTCATTACTACGATATTCTAGCTTACTAAACGGAAATAGTTGCATATACTATAACAGTTCTCTCCGTGTAGGAAGCGTCTGCACTTATTCGTTTTTTAAAGCTAACATAATTTGTCTTCCTTTTCCACTTCGCAAATATCAGGGACCTGACCGAAACTTTTGTTCCAGCTCGTTATGATCAGGTATATAAAATAATTTTGATCCAATCATCAATGTAATTTCAGATAATATCAATCAATATCAGGTATTTATCAAAATAAAATAAAAATATTGGTCTACTTGAAACGTAATTTTTAACCTTGTCACTCCTTCTTCGTAAATATCTTTATTTATTCAATTTCGAGTACATGCATGGATTCAACAGTTGAGCACGCCCAGCGCTCGCCATTCGTTCGTCGCACTCGGTGTTATAGGTTCTTCATATACAAATTACTCAATATTTTTTTGATTTTAAATAAAAAAGGTTCATTTACTTAGGCTGTATCGGCCTTAAAGAATACATTCTCATCATAATATTCGCGCTCGATTTTCTGCGCTCACCGTATAATATATACAAATAAATAGTTAAAGATATGATTAAAAAATTACCTTGATGTTTTACGATTGGTCCTATAAAGAAATGTTTAATAGCAATTTTATCTGACTTTTCAAAAACACAAATTCTACTATTTTGACTTTTTTTCTTATCTCGCGTCGTTCGACTCAAAAATTTAAATAAAAGTATTCCAATACGATTTTTCATACTTAAAAACGAAAAACGCTTCCTACCAAGAAATGTTTACAGAAAAGCTTATAGGTCTTCTCAAAAGCAACAATTTTGATTTTTTTTGCATCTCGCGTTATTTGGGCCAAAATTGGAATTTTCGATTTTTTAATCAAATTCCAAAAGTTGTTATGACAATCTTGAAGGGCTTTTGAGAATAAACTTTTCTTTATTTTTCCATATTGTGCATTGTTTGGCTAAAAATTTTAATTTTCGTTCCTTTTTTTGAATTTTGTAAATGCTATAACTTTCATAATTTCCTTTTTAACGGAAAAAGTCATTTAGATAAATTGTGGTACTTCCTGAGTACCACGAACAACCGTACATATCACTTCTGAATCTTGAAGAAAATGGTGTCAGAAATTTTGAAAATTTGGATCCAGATTAGCTGATTCACAAACTCGCTGTTTCTTGTCAGGCCTTAAAACAGTGTGCCAAAGGGCAATACAATCGGACAATTTTTCACAGACGATGACAACAACAGGCAGACACCGAAGTAAAATTTACTTTTTCTCAATCAGTGATTCCGAAAACGTCGAGATTGGATGAAATCCACAAAAGTCGGTTTTCACATAAAACCAATAACTTTTCGTTCCGATGAGAATGTGAAAATACACTTTTACCGTTTGAAAATCGCGGGCAAAATCGCGGCCAGAGATACCAATCGCCATAAGCGAGATGGATGCTCAAACGTCAGCGCCATCACCGTCGTAACTCTGAAGCAGACGAGCGGGTCATCCTACAGTGTTTTGAGCTCCTCTCTGGTACCTTCCCCCATCGCTAGAAGCCGAACGAGGCCGGTCGTTGCCGATCACGCACGAACCCGAAAAGAGCCCGTTGGCGCGCAATTTAAATGCCTAACTTTAAAGTTTCATACCATTCGCACGGAGCATACCTTTTTTACAATGTAAATAGTGCATAGGGGTATTTCAATTTATGAAAATGATTATGAATGAATTTCGTTTTAATTTTAGGACTAATATGCAAATTGAAGAAAAAATCAGAGGGCAATGCAATTAAGAACTAATATATTTTTTATTTTAATATTATTACAGTTTGAAAATGTAGAATAGACTAGAATTTTATTTCTCGATGTACATACTCATTATACTTTTACATATACGACCTTTATAAATTCCAAGTAATACTTTCACTTTGGCACTTTTTTCCATGCTTCGTAGTTACAAAAATCACATTCTAACAATCATTTATTCTGAAATTCCTTAATATTGCCACTTCATTATTTCTTTCATGAGCCTCATTCTGAACAATTAGATTTATAAAAACATTAGTATTTAAATTCCTACAATAATTAAATTTCTACAGTATTGACTTTAACTAAAGTTCGCTGACAGTCTGTTTCTTTTAATCGTCGCTTACAATTCCATCTTCACTAAAAAAAACCGTCAAATCTTTTTCTATTTTAACCCTGAATTATATTGCTGTGATTTTGAAGCAATATAGGATATAAATAAATATTATTTTATCTGTAACATTAATTTTAGTTTCTTGTATATCACTTTGACGATATTCCCTTTCTGATTTACGGTCTAAGGTATTCACATTTAGATGGTTCTAATCGTAATCCTAATTTTTTAATTCTTTCAAAAACTTCAATTAAGTTCTTGTTCTGTTCATCTATTGTTTTGCTGAATACTACTATGTCATCAATATAAATAAAACATTTCTCACCGACAATAGTATATCGTCTATTACTGGAACAGGATGAGCGTCCTGATCCGTATCTTTATTGACCTGTCTATAATCTACTACCAATCTTAATTTGTTTCCCTTCTTGGGGACTACCCATAATGGTGAGTTGAATGGTGATTGTGAATGTCTTATTATTCCTTTGGCTAATAGGCTTTGTGTTTCTTCTAAAGCAAATTCTCTGTTTCTCGGGTAATTTGTGTGATATAAGGTTTATTACCTTTCCTGAATTTAGGGTGATCTTGTTTTCGGGTAATGTTGTGCATGGTAGTGGGTCTGTGTCTAAAGTAAATATTTCGTTGTATTCAACTATTACTTTTTTGATTTCTTCTTTGATTTGATTTTCAATGTGATCTAGTTTTGAAATTTTTAATAACTCGATTAATCTTTCTGATGCTATTCTGTTTATTTTTTTACAACTATAATTCTGATCTCTTGATTCAATTGTCATTATTTTTTCATAATTTATAGTTTTTGGTACTTCTATGGGTTTTGTGTTTATAAATAAATATTGGTAAAGTTATTTTATAATTTTTTATTCGGTACAGTGGCGGCTTAAGGGGGGGCGGTGGGGGCGGTCCGCCCCGGGTGCCAAGCGCCAAGGGGTGCCAATATGGGCCAATAAGGGGTGACCAGGGCCGCTTTTAAGGTTGCGGAAGCCTCCGGGTCGCTTACAATGTGCGGGCCCTTCAACGGTTACCAGGTCATCGAAGTAGGAGCCGGTGGAGAAGCCGCCCCGGGTGCCAACCCATGCTACGCCGCCACTGATTCGGTAAATACCATCCGATATTCCTTCTTGATTTTCTATCCAAACGTCTTGATTACTTTCTTCTATTTTAATTTGACAAACTAAACTTGAATGTTGTGAGAGCATATGTTTTAAGAGCATATCTTTCGAATCTATTGAAGAATGGTAAACCTATTATACCTTCCTCTGGTAAGGGAAAGTCGTCATCGATTATATGGAAAAGGTGATTCTTTCCTAAGTAATTAAGATGTGTTGCACTATTCGATTGATGCCTATCGTTTCCCATTACGAAGTTTTTTAAAACTTGATGCGTCGGTTGATTTAGTGGTAAAGCTGATTCCTTTATCAAATTAAGTGAAGATTCAGAATCTACTAATAATCTGTATTTTCTTCCGTCGGCTCTTCTTCCTTGTATGGATTGCAACCGTCCAGATATTGCTGATATTCTGCATTCTCTTCGTAATCTATCTGTTCTTAAATTTCTTCTTGTGTCATTTCCTGATATTCTAAACCATTTTCCTTTTCTTGGTTCTCCGAAGGGTCTATATCTTTTGTCATTCTCACTTGAGTTTGAGGTGGTCGTTTGGGGTTTTGAGTATTCTGAAAATTTTGAGGTTTGGTAGAACATTGTAACGCCACATGACCTATTTTCCCACATTTATAACATTTCATTTTCAACCCATCTGCTAAAGGCATATTCTGATTTGATACTTTGAATGGCGTAGTGTTTGCTTGAGGCCTTGGTGTAGATGTTAATATTTGTGGTCGTGAAAACTGAGTTATAGTTTTATTAAATGGTTGCAAACGAATGGGTTGCGCTTCACGTAGCCACATATCCATTTCTACTGCCGAATTTTGTGCTTCCGTCAAACTACAGGATTTTTGAGCTTTTACCTGAAGTCCCAACTGTTATAAATTTCGTCGTAAGGAAAGAAATAATTCTTCAAAGGAGCTTATTCTCATATATCTCAGTGCCTTCTCAGCACTACCTTTTGTTTTTTCGGCTATTATGAAATCTAATAATAGGTCAGGTTGACTACACTTTTTCTTACCTTTTTTTACGGATTTTATAAAGTCTTCTATACCTATATCGTCGTAGTCGTTTATTTCTTGTATTGTTCTAATTATTTTCTTGGCCGTCAGTAAATCGATCGAACCGGAGAGTGGTACGGTTGGAGGGTTGTCTGGCTCATCGATTACACGAACTGGGTTAGTGTCACGTGGTACACGCCTTTCCTTTCCCTTCTCTTCATCACTCTCATCACTCGTTACTTCGGGATTATCGGTCAGGAACTCCCCCTTCAATCCTACCGCCCTTCCAATTTTCTTTATCTCTAACATTCGCCTATCGTTTTCCCCTGCCAAGGCATTAACGTTAGTTTTAATTTGACTTACATTAGTCTGTAATCCACTTATCCCGGACAATATCAGTTTCAGCAATTCATCTGTGGTCATTTGGGTTGGAGATTGGGATCTATTTGGGGAGGACGCTTGGGACATGTTTTCTGCTGTTAGGAGAGGGTTATTGCTTTTTTCAATTATATCCGTCGAGTCAGAGTCTGAGTCCGCGGATGAGTCTGTCTCAGTAGCGTAATGGTTATTTTCTCTATAATTTTCGAATTCCAGTTTTGATTTTAAGTTTAAATCCTGTAATACTCGAACTTTAGATTGCCTAAATTTTCTTTATCTATCCTTTGCTGATTTTTCCTTTCCGAATTTCTTTAACTTAACCTTTGCTGACTAATTTTTCTTGTTGAATTGTGTGACAACTTTTCCCAGTTTAAACAATGAGATTGTGTCATAGGGCTAATTCCACGTGGAAACAAACTCAAAGTAGGTTTTTGTTTTTTGAGGAACACAGAGGCCAGGGAGCACCGTAAGCGTGTGTACCGTCGAAAGCCTAAGGATTACAATAGTTTGAACACAAAATTTATAACATCAGAATGTTATAAATTTCTAGGTCAAATCGATTAATCCGTACAGTTTTTCTAACTTAAAATTATCACTTCTTATTTTTTTTTAAATCTTCTTTACTTACAATATCTTCTTTTTGTTCTGCACCTTTTTCTTCGGAGACCTTAGACTTATACTTTCTGGGCGTTGATTTTTCTCGTTGATAGGCCGTTGCCTCTTCCACCTGTTTGCGGGCCTCGTTCTTTAGTTTTCTTCTTGGAATTTCTTATTTAATTGTTTTCTGTAATACAGTGCCCTACTTGGTTCAGACACTACCAAACAATAAAAAATACTTTTTCTTTACAATTTTTGTTTTTAAATTCTTATTTTTGCAATAGTTTTTCTTCTTTAAAATTTCTTTCTTCTTTTCAGTTTTCAATATCTTACTTTTTCGATTTTCGGGTCGCCCGTAGGTAGATCCGGAGTCTTCGTGAGTTCCGTGGAACTCTCCTCGTCGCCTTCTAGTTCCTGTTTCTTCTTTTGAGTTTTCGGAATTCCGTAGAATTCTCTGTCGAATTCCGTAGACTTCGTTTCTTTTTTTTTGGATTTTCGTAAAAATCCTTCCAGTTTCGTCTCAATGATAGTGGAGTTTTGACTTCTAGGCAACCACAGGATCGCCAAATAAGTACTTGGTACTAATTGATTAATATATATTTTATTAGTTGAAGATTACTCAAAAGTTATGATAAAGGGGTTGATAAGCGCGACTAATGTACAAGACGGGACGAACGAAACTAACTGATCGCCGCCCAAAAGGGGTGGTTTATCGATTAGAGCTTCCAGGCTTCCAGAGCCTTCTACTAGTCATTCAAGCTACAAGAAGCACATGCGAAATTACATTGTATTGATTATTCTACATACATAATGATTATGTAGGGAGTATTATTATTATTATATCGCTTATAAGCAGGTTACATAACAAGATTATAGATAATTATTTTTTTATTTGCTATTATATTCATATAATAAACAGATAATGATAATCGTGAAAGGATATTTTTTTATTAAAATGCTATTCTTAATCAATTGGCCACGTGAACTGATTTCAAAAAGTAGATCAGAATATTCCTAATACATCGAAAAATCATAATAAACATGATTTTCAAGGCAACAAACCATTTTCATTCCTACTTCCTTCTGGCGAACCGTGATACTGCGTCGTATCGCACTTCAGCATCGTTAATTACCACGTTCAACAAAGATCATTGTTTAAACTAATTATTATTGTTTGTGACTATCTTCTCCCATACTTATGCTTATTGTGTTTTTTTTCTGAAATTTTGATTTCCTGTCAACTTTTCACACAGAGCGAAGTTGTAATTATAGTTTGAAAAAAATAATTGTTTAAACAAATTATCATTATTCATAATTATCTGCTTCTATATTAATGCTAGATAGATGCGTTTTTTTGCAATTTTTTTACTTTTTGTCAATTTCTCACTCAGAGTGAGGTAATAATATGAAATTTAATAAAATTACTTGTTTCATTGAATTATTATTGTTTATAACTATCTTTTCCTTTATCAATGCTAGAACTGCCCACAAGGGCCCTTTTCACGCGGACGTCCACAAATAATAAATAATAATAATAATTTAAACAAAAAGGCTCTCAAGGAAAATTTATATTTAATATGATTTATATAGAAAATTTGAAGAATATTTCAAATATATATATTTTATTTCAGACAAATATAATCACAAAAAAAAGAGATTGTTTGAGTAATGATTCTCTCTATTGTTTATGTATTATATGTTCATAACTAAAAAGTCAAAGCAAAGTAAAAAATTTCAGAAAAAACCACAACTTTCTAATTATTTGAAAGAAGACAGTTATAATCAATAATAAACTGTTGAAACAATTATGTTTGTTCACTTACATTAGTTATTACCTCACAAAGTTTAAAGTTGATAAAAAGTAGAAAATTTTAGAAAAAGCCGGGACTATCTAGCGTTGATATAGGAGAAGATGTTAGAAACAATAATTTGTTCGGAGAATTATAATTGTTAAATTTCAATAATTATAAAGTTCCTCTGAGCGAGAAGTGAACAGAAATTGGAATTTTTCATGAAAAACCGCAAACTTCTGGCAGTATTAGAAGAGAATATTATTAGAAATAATGATCAATTATTTGTTCACTTTAATTAATTATAACCTCGCTCTAATTAAAAATTCGATAAAAAGTGGAAAATGTTAGAAAAAACTCCAACTTTCTAGCATTATTCTGAGAGAATATTATTATAAATAATGACAAATTATTTTAAAAAATTTTTTGTTTCTGTATAATTTAATTGATTATTGCTTCTCTGTAATTGAAAAGATGAAAATAAGTTGAAAAATTCGGAAAAATCGCGACTTCTTAAATCCATTCTACGAGAAAATTGCTAAAAATATTAATAAATTGTTCAAACAATTCATGTAAACTACTAGTTATCATTATAAAGTAGTATTTTATGTGTTATAAACCATTCGTATGATAAACTCACTTATGAGGTCTTTTTTGGGACTTTACAAAACAGACTTATGGGGGTCACATTTGAAAATTAAGTTTTTATTTGTATTCTATTGCCAATTGTTAAAAAAATGTTGAGTTTCAACTCGATATACCTAATATTGATAATTATGAATAAAATGTACAAAAACGCATTTTAATGTATAGAAAATACGTGTTAAAATTCATGGGGCTTGCAGAATCTCAAAATCTAATTTGGAGAAAACGCATTGGGGGGGGGGGGGGGGGTCTTCGAAAAATTGGAGGGCGATATGCATGCAAATTGAAAAAAAAAAATTTCCAATGCATTGTTAAGCGTAAAAATGCTTAATTGACTTTTTTGTGTAAGCTCGAAGTTAATCTCTGACTTCGAGCGCTTTATTTGCGATTATGAGTACAGGTTTAGAACTAAACTCCTCAGAGAGGCGGCGCTTTATATATGCTAATTAGGCGTAGAATGGGGGTAATTTTCGGCTCGTTACAACCCCCTTTTTAGATTGAACTTAGTCTCTAAGTTTTGTTTTTTATCTTCAAAGGTTTGGTTTTTTGAACTATGCTACATGTTTCGTAGTTTGACAATTATTCGGGAGTTGGTTGGGTTTGGTACGTTACAATATGGGATTGGTGGATTACTTTATTTCTATTACTGAATAATTTGATTGTTTTCGGAAAGCATTCCTTTATGCAATCGATGATGCCTAATTTACCTAAAGTATACAGAGTTCCTAGTCCTAATGCAGCGTAACCTAAATATTGTAAACATTCTAAACTATTTTCTTTCCAAGTACTGAGCCGTCTGTGGGTGGCAATAGTATGTAAGATATTTTCAGTGTCGTCTAGGCTAATTCTGACTTGCTTAAGTTCTTCGTGTGATATTTGTTTTGGAAGTTGTACTAATTTTTGTTCTAAGCTGTCAATGTCTTTTTGTTCAAAATTTATCTCGTATGTTACATTTAGCCATTGTGTCATATGAGTTTCATATGATTTTCCTAATTCCAGGGTATCGTAGCTGTTATATACTTTGCATCCAAATCCTGTAATTTTTTGGGGTTCGGAAATTTTTTCTGTTTTAACTGAACCTTCACAACTTATGTCTAAGTCTAATGGTTTGGAGGGTACTATAATATGACCATTTATTATGGGTATGAAAGTTTCCTTGTGTAGCAGGTAAGGTGACTGATTACATTTGGTTTCTGAGTATCTTCTAAGTAAACTGGCTTCGCAAGATTCGCTATCTATTAACTTGACATTAGGTTGGTTTCTTCTACATATTTTATATACATCTATCTGTTTACATTTATCAATGGTCTGTCTGTCGGTGGGCACGTAAGAGTCTCTGTATTTAATGATCATGTCATAGTCGGGGACTATTGATATGTGGACTTTATTTACTTGTATAGGGATAGGGACTATTCTTTGCAAGGAACCTTCTTCTTTCTCAATTACCGGTATCTCCAGTATGCATGTAAATAGGCCTTGGATTACTGCTACGGAGAGGGTACTGATGTCTATGATGTGCTCGTAGTTCTCTTCTTCATTGTCAAAATGGTAGCGCGAACGTTGAGTTGTCTCGAATTCTTTTATGGTTTCTTTCAACATCTTTGGTGTTAAAATTTGGGGGTGTATTATCCCATACTTTCCGTCGTTTATGGCGTTGATCGCTGTTTCAATATCCTCGTTTGTTTCATCTAATAGTATTGCTGCTAATACTAATTTTGAGTTGACAAAACTATTCTTTGTTGCTGCATTTAGTCCGAAAGTGAGGTTTTTTACAAACTGTCTGTCGGTATTTTCCTTGGCAGTTATCCATTTATGGTCCGTTGACGAGGAGTCTAAGATTAATTTAAGTATTTTTGTGTGATTTGACAGGATGTAGTCTATTGTAGCGGTTCCTTGCCAATTGGAGTTCATAATAAGGTGTGCATTTCTGGTTACAGGCTAGTTCTGCCATAGTAATGGTGGTGTCGATGGCTTTAATCCGGTTTTCGGTGGATGTCATACTGATAGCTATAACCATTTTCCACTTTTCATGAAACAAGTGTACTTTAGAGATTTCCTCGATGTAGACGTTCCCTTGAATTTTTTCGAGGGTATAGTTAGCACTGATGATCGGTGCTAGGGCCAGCAGGAGGGTCCAGAAGGGTGTCATTATCGTCTGTGAAATAGAGCATTGTCTGATTTATATGAATTCGGATAATTTTGTCCTTATTTCTTATTCGTAAATTATTATTGTCTAAGTAGTCAATAATTTCAAAAGGGCCTTTCCAAGAGGGGTCTAGTTTGTTAGACTTAGTATTGTTAATGATTTTTACTCTGTCTCCTGGTTTTTATAGGGGTGTTTGTGAGTGATATTTTCGTCGAGTCCTTTCTTCGTTTTTTCTGTTTCTATTTCTATTCGTTCTCTAGCCCTTCGTAGGTTGTCTTCGTGTTTCTTTTTCCACTTTCTTACTAGTTCCGTATACGTCAGGGTTGGTGAACACGCTACCGATGAGGGTATGTTAGCTTCTCTTCCAAACATAAGTTCAAAGGGTGAAAATCCTGTTGTTTGGTTCTTCATTGTGTTGATTGCAAAGTTAATAAATTTCAAATTGTCATCCCATTCATTGTTTCTTTCTGAAATGCTTGTTTTGATTAGGTTCCCTAGGGTGGAGTACATTCTTCCGATGTTACCGTTGGACTGCGGATGAAAATCTGTTGTTTTTACATGAGTGATGTGTAATGCTTCTTCAAACTGTTGCATCATTTCTGATAGAAAGTTTTGTCCCTGGTCTGT
Source organism: Andricus quercusramuli (assembly GCA_932178445.1). Lineage (NCBI taxonomy): Eukaryota > Metazoa > Arthropoda > Insecta > Hymenoptera > Cynipidae > Andricus > Andricus quercusramuli. The sequence continues at coordinate 194,665 of CAKNXH010059355.1, read as the reverse complement.
TAGGATTGTTTTGGGTGCTCCAAAGATGTAGATGTAGTGATCGAGCAGCCCTTCTATTATTGAACTATTTGTCTCATTAGCCATCGGGATTAACACCGTATACCGGGTTAATCTATCTTGTAGGCTCAAAATATATTTGTTACCTTTCACTGTTTCGGGTAATTGGCCGTATATATCTAGGGCTATTTTTTCATTGGGTTTCAGAGGAATGTCTGGAATAATCCCCTCAGCTTGGTTCTTCATTCTTGTAGTTTTTTGGAGTTGACAGATGGGGCATGTTTTGACGTACTTTTTAATTTCTTCATCCATACCTATCCATTGTCCTATTTTCTTCGCTTTTTCGATGGTATTCTTTTCCCCAAGATGTTCCGCATGAGCTTCTTTAACGATATGTGTTTTTTCTTCTTTGGTTAATTCTCGGGTATTGTTAAAGCATATATGAAATCCTAAGTGGGGATACAAGTCAGATAGGTATTCCATCATTTCCTGTATCAGTTCCTTTTCTATTGGTGTAAATAGTGGGTCACCGAATATAAATATTATCAATGTCAGTTTTTTGCTCATAGTTTCATCGATGAACCAGCCTATTTTCCGTAACCAATCCTCTTCATTATATTTTGGCATGTCTTCTTTATTTATTACTTTCCAGAGTTTTCCGACGGCGCTGGGTTTTGTTTTTAATTTTCCTTGCATTGGGTTCAATCGCCATGCCATAAAATCGTTGTAAAGTTCATTTTGTTGAGGTGTTTCGGATCCAGATGAATTATTGGGATCGTCGTTACTTTCTACTGATTCGCACATCCTTCTGAATGGGATTTCAATTTTTCTTGTAGTATTTCATCCTTGATGATAGTGGGGCGTTTAACCGGTGCACCCAAAATTTCATTGTCTGATAGCTCATCGTCGGTAGTTAAATCTATTCCGTCTAGCGCTTGTTGTAGAATCTCGCTGGTGTGGATTGGAAATAGTCTGGATGAGCAGTCTGCTACTTTGTTCTCCTTTCCTTTAACATATTCTATTTCATACTTATATTCCTCTAGCCGTAATCGCCATCGTAAGAGTCGCGAGCTAGGGTCTTTCACATTGTGTAACCAAATGAGTGCTTTGTGATCAGTGTGGATTTTGAACTTGTTTCCTAGCAAGTATTGACGTAACCTTTTCATTGCCCATACTATAGCTAAGAGTTCTTTTTCTGTGGTACTGTAATTTTCTTCTGCTTTATTAAGGGTTCTGCTAATAAATAAGCAAGGATGTCCGGCCTGGGATAGCACTGCGCCTAATCCTTGATTCGATTCGTCGGTTGTTAGAGTGAATACTTCTTTAAAATCGGGGAATCTTAATACTGGTGATGTTGTTAATGCGTTTTTCAATTCTTCAAACGCTTCTTCACACTTTGGAGTCCAATCAAAAATTGTGTCCCATTGAGTTAGCCTGGTGAGTGGTCTAGCTATAGATGAAAAGTTCTTTATAAACTTCCTATAATATCCAGCTAATCCTAAGAATGATTGCACGTCTTTAGGTGTATTCAGCTGCTTGAATTCTTGGATTGCTTTGATCTTAATAGGGTTTGGCTTAACTCCTTCTGCGGTGATCAGGTGGCCTAGGTATTCTAGTTCTGGACGCAGGTACTCACATTTTGATGGTTCTAATTTCAAGCCTAATTGTTTTATTCTTTCCAGGACAGTTACTAAATTTTTGTTATGTTCTTCTAATGTTTTTCCAAATATTACAATATCGTCAATGTAAACGAAACATTCTTTCCCAATTAGTCCAATTAGTAGCGGTTGCGTTTTTTAGACCAAATGGCATCCTATTATATTCAAAATGCCCTTGTATAGTAGAGAATGCTGTATATTTTTTGCACTCTTCCTTAATGGGGATTTGGTGGAATCCTGCACTAAGGTCGAAGGCTGAGAAAAACTTTGCATTTCCTAACTGGTCGAGAATATCATCTATTACAGGGAGAGGGTATGCATCCTGATCGGTGTCTTTATCAATCTGACGATAATCTACTACCATTCTAAGCTTTCCTCCTTTTTTTAGGGACTATCCATAGTGGTGATATGAAAGGTGATTGGGACTCTCTTATTATACCTTTTTTCAGTAATTCACTTGTTTCGTTAAGTGCGAATTCCTTGTGTTTTTCCGGTAGTTTGTGGGATCTTAAGTTGATAATGTTTCCTGAGTTCAAGATTATTTCATGTTCAGTTAGATTTGTACAGGGTAGGGGGTCTCCATCTAAAGTAAAGACTTCTGAGTATTGAGTCACGATTTCTTTTATCCGTTCTTTAATTTTTGGTTCAATATGTTTTAGGTTCAGGCAATTTTAAAGTTTTTCCAATCGTTTGAAGTAGTTTGAAGGGTAATCACCCCCTTTTTGGGCAAGATCTACGTCTCGTGATCTTACAGACGTAATTCTGCTGAATTTAATTTCCTCTGGTATTTTGATGGGTTTTTAGGAATAGTTATAATATGGTATTTCTACCTTATTATTGTATATCGTGTATAGCCCATCAGGAATTTTTTTTTGGTCTTCTATCCAAATTATTTGATTTTCTTCGTCGGGTATTTTGATTTTACAGATTTTTGTCGAGTTTCCGGGTAGGTAGTCTCCCTCGAAATGCAATGGTAGTTTCCATTTGTCGATTATCAAATCAGTTTTTGTGATAGCATATCTGGGGTATTTGTGGAAGAATGGTAATCCTATTATTCCATCTTCTAATAATGGGAAGTTTTCTTCTACTATGTGGAAAAGTTGTTTTTTTCCAAAATACTGCAGATAAGTGGCTTCCGCAGTTTCATGGTGATTGTCTCCCATTGAGAATTTTTTATGATACTTGAAGGTTTTTTGGTCGGGCTGTGAATGATTTCTTTTAATTATGTTGATTGCTGCTCCGCTATCTACTAATAATTTGTATATTGATCCATCGCTTCTTCTTCTTCCATGTATTGATTGTAATTTTCCGGATAACTTAGATATTCTGCTTGGTCCTCGTAATTTATGTGCTCCTCCGTTGTCATCTCCTCCTCTTCTAAACATTCTTCTTGGGGTTCCTGTTGTTCTTGAATAGTTTTCACTTCCGGTGGTCTTTTTTGGAACTGTCCCAGTTGAAAATTTTGAGGTTTTGAAAAACATTGGGATGCAAAATGACCAGGTTTTCCGCACTTGTGGCAGGACATCTTTAATCTTTCGCTTAGTGGGAAATTCGAGTTTGGCACTCTCGCCTGTTGGGGTGTGGCATTTGCTGAAGGTCTAGTTGTTATCGGGCGGGGTTGGAATTTAGTAGTTTGTCTAGGCACTTCGCTTTGTCTAAGTATTTTATCTTTATTTTTTTCTCGTTGCCAAGCTTCTGCTTCCAGTGCTTCTTGTAGGGCTTTTGTTAGTGTGGTAGGTTTCATTGGTCTAACCTGTGACGAAATATCGTCTCTTAAATTCATTATCAATCTCTTGATCGCGCTGTTCTCTTCTATCTCTAGGGCCATTTTCCTTCTCGTTCCGGAAGGGTATTCTGCTTGTACCGCGTACACAAGGTCTTTATAGGCATCTCTGAAAAGAAGGCTAAAAGTTCGAACCGTGGTTCCTCCTTGTCTAATTGCGTCCAATTTAGCTCTGCACAATTCAATTGAGCTTTGTATTCCGAGGTTAGTTTGTAAAGCTAAGTATAATTCGTCGTAACTCCCTATTGAGATGTGTCGTATAGCTTGTTCTGCGTTGTCACTAATTTTTTCAGCTATCACAAAATCAAGAAGTAGGTCTTGATTGTCACAGCGTAAACGAGCTTTTTTTACGCTTTTTATCCATTCATGGATACCGGCATCGTTAGTTCCATTAAGGATTTTAATCGTTCTTATCATATCCTTTGCTGGTGCTAGGGGAGTGATTATAGGGGCTGTTCTAGTGGGCAGCTCATTGGGTCGTTCCGTTGACATATTTCTTGACAGTGCTGGATTCGTAAATGCGGTTTGCTGAGAGGTCGACTGTCTAATTCAGGGATGGCCAACGCGAGGTTCTGACGCTTCTCCTTTCCTCCCGTTCGTTCCCCTTCTCCGAGCGCCTTACCGAGAGTTCTCCTCTTCTCGATTCGTTATACTCGCGCCTTGAGCACACGCCATGTTAACGCAGCTGTTCGCTTTCGGCGTCTTTCGGGGCCGTTCGGCTTCGTCCGCCCAGCAGCCGAGGAGACTCGACCCCTCTGCACGCCGCGCTCGCTACATGGCCCCAACGAAGGTGGTAAGAGAGGGGATCACGAACTGACAGATTTTGACTCTTCTGCTCTCGCGTTGGACATCCCTGGTCTAATTTATAATATCGGAAGCTCGGTGGGTCGTGGGAGCTGTTTTATTATTCCTCGTCTAGGGACTTAAGTTTTTTGAGCGTCAGGGTCCGAATCGTCGTCTGTTATAAGTGCTGTATTTTTTGCAACTTGTTTAATTTCCCGTATCCTGTTGTGATTTTCATCGTTGAGTGTAGCGAGTTCTTCCTTCATTCTGGAATTCTCGAGTTTCAACGCTTGCATTTCCAATCGCAATTGCTGAATGGGATCCAGAGTTAATAAAGAATCCGGTGCTGTGTGCGTTGGAGATTGTGCCCTCGACGTGGGTTGAGTATTGTTGGGAGAGGTCATTGCCGTAAGGAATAAAGGAATCAGATCGTGTGATGAATCAGAAGTCTCGTCAGTATCGTCAGTCGCGTAAGTTACACCGTTGTTATCTCGATACTTTGCGTATGCCAGCGTAAAATATCGGTCTCGCTCTTGTTATCTGATACGCGCGGTTATCGCTCGCTTCGGATGTTTAGTCTTTTAATACAGTGGAATGCAAGGATATCGTCTATTACAATTTCTCTGATTCCAAAGTAATGGTTTCTATTATTGTTGGGGAAAGGCAGTGCTCTGGAGCACCAGGAGTATACCTTACCGGAATTGCAAAACTTCGCCTCGCCTAACGTGAAATTAACTTTGATTTCACGTTAGTCTCCTTCCTCAGACAGCAAGGAGGACTTATTCTCTTTGCAATTCGATACGATTTGTTTTTTATTTCAATGCTTACTCTTTCTGAATTCGCTGGATGGCTTGATCCTTTCTGGTTGGCAGCTGGGAGTCCGTGGAGTTCCTCGTTGTTAACCTGGATTTGGGCGTTGGCCGATGACTGGTCGTCGGTCTTCCAAGCGTTGTTACGCAGATGCGTCTTCCGCCTGATTGCGGGCCTCGTTCAATTTTTGAATTTCGGAAAAACAGTGGCTTTACGTTGTATAGCGGCTACTCAATTCACCAACTATTTTTAGCTAACGTTTTCCTACTTTTCAGGTTATCGGGTCACCCGTAGGTAGATCCGGAGTTCCAGTGAATTTCGTAAAATTCTGTCCTTTCGCGTCCTAAATGAATTCCGTAGAATTCCTTTCCAGGATTCGTCACAAGAATTGCTTTTATGGGATTTCTCTATTGTATCCGTGGATACAGAAATCGAAAATTCAATCCTGGCAGGATCGCCAAAATGTTAAGCGTAAAAATGCTTAATTGACTTTTTTGTGTAAGCTCGAAGTCAATCTCTGACTTCGAGCGCTTTATTTGCGATTATGAGTACAGGTCTAGAACTAAACTCCTCAGAGAGGCGGCGCTTTATATATGCTAATTAGGCGTAGAGTGGGGGTAATTGTCGGCTCGTAACAGCATTCTGAGAACACTCTTGTCTACAATGAGGGCCTTTCTAATTTATGATCCGCTTACGAATTTCCACCTTTCAGGTAGTTGTTCTGGATTAGGACAAAGCTATACTTATAATTGAATCTTTGGTGTGCTGAAATCTTGTTTTATGGCGTTGACTTTTCAGTTTACTTATTTTAAGTCTGGAAATCTACAGTTTACTACCTTCATTTTCGGAGGTAACATGAAAAATAAACGCACTACTTCACTATGGTGTCTAGACTGGATTTAATCCCTCTTTATCATTAGCATTTATGGCAAATGACAGATCTGTCAGAACATAGACACAAGCTGTTGTAAAGAGAATGAAGTTTTCCAGTCTACAACCTATGTGTGGTTACGAAATTTCGGGGGGGGGGGGGGGCTTGAGCCCCTCGCCCCCCAGCTACGCCGCTGATTACCATTAGATGTAACTTTGAAACCTTGCTCCTTGAAATGCCATGAGTAGACGAAGTCATTCGACAAGCTCACTTGAATCACTTTATATAATCAGGCCTTTAATTTTGTTGTGCCACCATAAGTTGAGGCAGTGAAGTCATTAATCTTCTCGGTTTCGTTTGGCCTAATGAATATCCACTTGTCAATGATATATTACGTTGAGAAATTTTGCTGTGATACTTTTATATTTTGCAGTATTATTTGAGTGAATAGGTTCAGAGGAACTACAATTTTTCTTTTGGCATGAACAGCAATAAGAACTTATTTATTGTTTTTTCGATCTTCTGAGCTTATGCAAGCTTTATCAGATTTTTGTAAAGCAAAATTTAAAACAAACTAGTACTTTTTACATTCTCAGCCTAATGAGAAGGATTATTTTTATGCAAAATTTGACTAACAAGGGGGCCTTTAGGTCTGCTTTTTTTTGTTTGAATTGACACTCTCCTCAATGAAAGGTACATACGAGAGGTTTCCTGAGAAAAATCAAGAAGACGCAATTTGGACCCATTTTCGAGAAAAATGCATAGTGAAAATTGCGAATGGATGGTCATCGAGCCGGTCTAAAAGTATTTCGAATCGTCGGCAGATCCCAGGTAGAGCGCTCGGCTGATAGCCGGAAGGTTGCGCGTTCGATTCTCGCTATCCATACTTTTTTTAATTAATTAACATGCTTGTTTATTCTATTTTTGAATGACATTTGATAAAATTGTACCATTTAATGATATTTATTCCTTGTTTTCATTAAAAACTTCATTAATAGTATTTTTATTAATACTCGTTTGGACAATTGTGCATTTTATTAAAATTCTTGATTCTTCAATAGTTTCCAGTATCTATATTATTGAATTAAAGTAGGAACAAAGTAGGAACAAAGTGAAAAAATACACTTTCAAGACCCTTCTGATTCTTGTTCGTAAATATCTATGAAATGAGTCACTACATTTACTGGTATTTCGTATTTATTATTTAAATTTTCATTCGAAATACTTCATTCCAACTTTAATATAATAACATAGATACCAGAAAATATTGAACAATACAAAATTTTAATAAAATGCACAATTGTCCAAACGAGTGGTAATAAAAATACGATTAACAGAGTTACCATTAAAAATAAGGAATAAATAATCATTAAATGGTATAATTTTATCAAATGTTATTCAAAAATGGAATGAAAAAGCATTTTAATGAATAAAAAAAAGAAGTATGGATAGCGAGAATAGAACGCGCAACCTTGCGGCTATTAGCCGAGCGCTCTACCAGGGAGCTACCGACTGTTCGATATACTTTTACACTGGCTCAATGACCATCCGTTTTGCAATTTTTGAAATGCTTTTTTCTCGAAAATGGGTCAAAATTGCATCTTCTTGATTTTTCTCAGAAAACCTCTGGTACGTACCTTTCATTGAGGAAAGTATCAATTGAAAACAAAAAACAGCAAACCTAAAGGTCCCCTTGTAAGTCAGTTTTCATCAAATTTCCACGTTTTGAGACCCCCTGACAACATGTTTCTTCAAGATTCAAAAGTTCTATGCCCGGCTATTGGTAGTACTCGGAAACGAGAACAATGTATCTCTGTGCTTTTTTCGATAAAGAGAATATTATCAGAGTTATAGCATTTGCAAAATTTAAAAAAAGGCACTGTCTATGGTTAAGGAATAGGGTTGTTTCGCAATTTCAGATAAAATGATTTTTTAATACGTAATTTTAATCTAAGCTCAAGGTGCGTTTTAATTTTTTTTCATGTTGAGTCGTTTGACAGAAAAAATTTATTGAAAATTGAAGGCGGGAAAACGTTTAATCAAGTTGGTGTCAGGTGGATGTCGCGTGACTCAAAGGTTATCAGAATTATAAATGTGTCGATGTGGCTTTGATGGAAACTAGCGAAACTTATATGATAAAGAGGCTGGGCCACCGAACCGTTTGATTTTCATTTCTCGTTTTTCTGCACTTCCGTGGTTAGAATTACTCTTAATAAATACTCCGTTGCCATACATATATATCCATTTTCGGCAGATTTCCGCTATTGGCTCTTACGAAACCCTCCTTTGACATTTTTTTAGAATAGTATCTTGCAACTTCTATTTGCGATGTGCAGATAACCAGAAAAAAACTTCGGCACAGAAAAAGAAATTTGAGAATCACTGACAAATAAGCTGTGATTGGTGGAAAATTCGACCCCTTTGACGTCAGAGTGGCCCTCCAATCCACATTGTGATAGAAAGTTCATATTTCAACATTAAATTAAAATTAGTAAAAAATACGTAAAAAGTATTTTATGGGAGTTTTCAAATTAGAATTTTATCAACTATAAGATCCATTAATTGGAAAAGTGATAACTGACTTTGAAACCAACCCTATTGTCTGTGACGTTATCCTTGAACGAGCTGGAAACGGGGTTAGTGTTACGGAAAGTTCCATAACCACAGACAGTTCAAACCCACTGTCTATGGTTACGGAACTTTCCGTAATGTTAGCCTTGAACGAGTTGGAGAAGATCTTAGTCTTGCGGAAAATTCCGTAACCATAGACAGTGTGTTAAAAACAACGAAAATGAAAATTTAAAGCCAAACAACGCACGATATTAAAAAAAGTCAAGGAAAGAAAAAGTTGGTTTTTTGAAGCTATACAACATAATCACAAAAGCTTTTTCAATTCTGTTGAAAAATCGAAAATTCACATTTTGATCGCAAAAAAAATAATGAAAAGTAAAAAATTCCATTTTGCTGTCAAACTATGAAAGATACGAAAAAAGATAAATTAACAAAAATTGTGCATTAAAAAAAGATCTACAAATTTGCTATGAATCATGTTTGGTTGGAACGAGTAGTTTTTGTTGTAGTGCGCGACGAGAATATGCCCGCGCAGCGGGCCGATTTTTTTATATAGTTTTTCACCAAACTCAATACGTACACCATAAACTATGTCCAAATAATATTTCTGATTTTTGATCAACAACAGAAGAAATTTATTTATCAACTTGTCATAATTTTTAGTGGGTTCATTATTTTCCTCAATTTTCTCCTGAACCGTAGTTGCATCATGTTCGTGATCATCAGCAGCAGTTGTGAAAGAAATATTATCATTTTCTATTTCATCTTCATCTTCTTCTTTCTTAATTTTATCATTCATATATTTATTTTTCTTTATAGGTATATCAGAAGCATTCACTAATTTTTGGAGTGATGTGATCATGGGTTTAAGTCTCACTCGAAATAATTTCTGTAGTTTCTTAACCCAACTTCAGCATACGGTGTTTCCGTCGAATTGCATCGCTAGCTATCGCTATTTGAATTGGCGAACCTCGTTCTTTTCTAAACATGTTGATGCTGTGGTATCTCAGATTGTACTAACTTGCACTTAATCAAATCGTCCTATTTATAAAATAACAAAAGAATAAAATCCTTCTTTATGTGTACAATAATACAAATTACTATCATTCTCGACCACAACCATACCATATTTGTCTATATTCCAACATCCTGAGAACAAACCTCGATACCGAGTATATGATATGTTAGTATTTACATGCTCTTCATAAACGTGTTTGAGATTTTTCTGATCTTGCCCAAAAAGAGTTAATAAATTAACATTATCAAGGACTAGATGCTTAGGAACGCGGGCATATGTCTGGCACAATTAAAAATAATCAATGTTGACCTGTCTGCCTATGCAGAAAAAGTCTCTGAAATTTTCCTGCTTCTCACAACCGATGTCATCAAAAATAAATATAGAGTTGGGTTTAGCTTCACTAGACGACACTACTTGTTCATGTTCACTAAATAGAAAGTATTAGTAGATAGGTAAGGAGCGTTCTGGACTTATTTTTCCGTACGATTATCAAACTGGTGACTAGAATGTAGAGAAAAAAAACTTGGTGTCGCTCCGTGTTTTGACTCCAGAATTAGACTACTTTTCTAAAGATTCCTGCACCACCCAGCTGAAAATTCCTGTACAGGAAGCTCGAAGGATCCTCTGCATGTTCCTGTACACGAACTTGCACCGACAAAATAACCTTTGCATGATCCTGTACAGGTGCCTGTACAGGAACATGCATAGGATCCTTCACAGAAAGCCGTCAAAGGAACCTTTGGAACGATCATGTACAGAAACACGTATAGGGTCCTTTACAGAAAGCCATTGCGAAAACTGATGATACCTACAGCTATAAACTTACCTTCCTTTTATTCCCTTGAAGAACCAACTCACTATCGAGAGAGCCAAGACACCAGCGAACCCTGGCGGATTAGTTCCTATGCAGGTTCATGTACTTAATCCTGAGCATGTTCCTGTACACGAACCCACATCTCAATTGCCTACGTGAAGGAACCTGTACAGGAAAATTCAAAGGTTAGCTTGTATACAGGTTCCTTTGCAGGATCATGTACAGTTTCCTTCGCCAAATTCCTGCACAGGAACCGTCAAGATTACCTGTACAGGTTCGTGTGCAGTTTCCTGTACAGGAACATGTGCAAGATCCTCCGAGGTTCCTGTACAGGAATTTTCAGCTGGGCAGAATTTACCGCCATTGTAGAAGGGTTATGGTCCACTTGTTCCGTTCGATTAGAAAACTTTCAGCTAGAATGTAGAGAGAAGAAATTTGGAGTCGCTCCGTGTTGTCACTCAATATTTGAAGTAGTTTTCTATACATTCCTGCACCGATATTCACGGACATTGTAGAAGATTGTGTGACACGTGCTCTTGAAGAAAATATATTACGTCAAAATATCTGGAAGTTGCACAATGTGTGGAATGTTAGGGTTAACCACCGGAAATGTGTACTGGTACCCCATGCATATGCGTGTGCGTAGAGGGAGGCTTGTTTAACGTTTCTTTATGAAGATTCTTATATAATAATAATGATAATAATACCAACAATTTCTCTGGAAATGCGTGCGTCTGCACGTGCTTGTAATAAGATATGGCCCAGTTTAAAAAATTTCGACACTGAGCCCACATGGTGCGTGCACTATGTGCAGAAAAGTCGACACGTTGTGATGGCGAAAATGCCGACACATGTCACGCACATGTATCGTACGTCGTGTCGGCACACTGCCCTCACAATGCATCCGCATATGCGACGCACGTCGTGTCGGAAAACAGCCCTTGCATAGTTATAATAATTTAAACCATTTTATTATTGGGGGGGGGGGGGGGGCCGCCCGGAATAAATAAGGGGAAATAAATATGTCCCCTTATTTGATCCGTCCTCTCAATTAAAAAAAGTTTCAGGAACAATATGGGGAAAAAAGAAGTTAACTTAGTATATATGCAGCAATATATTTTATTAGTTCTATATATTTAAATATAATTATTGTTATTATTACATTCAAATAATTAAGTTGTATCAGATTAGTTATTTTTCGATGAATAAGTCGATTTGAACTTGATATATTTTTGTATTTTCAGGTTAGGTTTACACGCCACGCTATGCATTCGACAAATAATGGGTCTAACACTCGAGCGATTGGTAAATGAACGTCGAGAAATGGTGTTTTTGACATATGGGTCAGTATACGTCAGGAATATCAGGATCTGCAAGCGGTTCTTCGATTTTCGGTAAACTTCGTGAAATTATAGTATTATATAAGAGACATTTGAGGACCAAAGGATTTTTGAAAATTTTCAAAATTACGGGAGTTACGCCATGTTGAATTTCGTAATCACATTTTTTTGAAATATCTATATTTCTGCAACCATTGGACGAATTTGGATAAAAATTGTAGGTTTTGTAGATAAAAGTATACGCTTTAAATTAAAAATTCAAAAAAAAATTTGGTTTTCAATTTTGACCAAAAAAATGACCAAAAAAAGTTTGAATTCAGTTTTTCGTCAAGAAGGGAAAAAATTTCTCTTTTCTTGTTAAGACGATTAAATTCCTTATAATTTTACCTTTAATTTGAAAAAAAAAATTGATGGTGACTCTTCTAGATCACGAGATAATGGCATTTTAGTGGGACCGTGCGCTGCCACGGCGCTACTGTCTCATGTCGCATAGTGAGGGAAGAGCCCATTTTTTGACAAAACCGCCCGGCACGTATCATTTATTTAAAGACTGTCAAATTTATTAAAACCTGACATAAATCGATGTAATAATTAACTAAAAATTATTTTTAGTCGGTTAGATTAACCAAAAAATTGTTAATAATGCTATAAAGAAACTGATGAAAACGAAACTCATTTTTTCGTTATTTGCAATGATTAGCTACTTAAAATCCATAGATTTTGTATGACGCACGACAGATACTAATGTGCAATTACAATTAGTCAAAAATAGTCGACTTTTAACAACTATTTAAACATTTTTTGTAAACAAATACACATTTCGATCATTTTTTCATGATTTTATTGCGTAATCAACTAAGCCTTTTCATAAAATAATGACAAAATGTGCAATTTGTCTATAGAAAATATTTACTAAATTATTCTCAGTCGGTTAGATTAAGAAACAAAAAAAGTGCTTTCTGAGTGAGTTCCCCTTGCCTCTTACAGATCGGGGTGCTTTTTGAGTGAGTTCCCCTTGCCTCTCACATATTGGGGTGCTGTTTGAGTGAGTTCTCCTTGCCTCTCACATATTGGGGTGCTGTCTGGATG
>CAKNXH010059355.1:153664-181921 GCA_932178445.1 Andricus quercusramuli | reverse complement strand
ACATATTGGGGTGCTGTCTGGATGAGTTCCCTTGGTCTCTCACATATCGGGGTGCTTTGTGAGTGAGTCCCCATTGCCTATCACCTATTGGGGTGCTGTCTGGATGAGTTTCCCTTGCCTCTCAAATATCGGGGTTCTTTCTGAGTGAGTTCCTCTTTCCTCTCACATATCGGGTGCTTTCTGAGTGAGTTCCCCTCGTCTCTTACATATTGAAGTGCTTTTTATCTGAGTGTTCATAATAAAATTATGAACAATAATGTTCATAAACCATTTTTGCCAACAAATATACATTGCGATCATTCTTTTCATTAATTGACTAATTTTGTTTTAAATGAATTAGTATTGTCTTGCCAAAAACCCTGGTTGTTATGTTTTTCATAGCTTTAAAAGCTCTTAATTACAATATAAGATTCCCTTTAAAAAAGTGTTTGTAAAAAATTGTTTATTCAATGTAAATATTTTCTGTAGACAAATTGCACATTTTGTCATTATTTTATGAAAAGGCTTAGTTGATTACGCAATAAAATCATGAAAAAATGATCGAAATGTGTATTTGTTTACAAAAAATGTTTAAATAGTTGTTAAAAGTCGACTATTTTTGACTAATTGTAATTGCACATTAGTATCTGTCGTGCGTCATACAAAATCTATGGATTTTAAGTAGCTAATCATTGCAAATAACGAAAAAATGAGTTTCGTTTTCATCAGTTTCTTTATAGCATTATTAACAATTTTTTGGTTAATCTAACCGACTAAAAATAATTTTTAGTTAGTTATTACATCGATTTATGTCAGGTTTTAATAAATTTGACAGTCTTTAAATAAATGATACGTGCCGGGCGGTTTTGTCAAAAAATGGGCTCTTCCCTCACTATGCGACACTGAGACAGTAGCGCCGTGGCAGCGCACGGTCCCACTAAAATGCCATTATCTCGTGATCTAGAAGAGTCACCATCAATTTTTTTTTTCAAATTGAAGGTAAAATTATAAGGAATTCAATCGTCTTAACAAGAAAAGAGAAATTTTTTCCCTTCTTGACGAAAAACTGAATTCAAACTTTTTTTGGTCATTTTTTTGGTCAAAATTGAAAACCAAAATTTTTTTGGAATTTTCAATTTAAAGCGTATACTTTTATCTACAAAACCTACAATTTTTATCCAAATTCGTCCAATGGTTGCAGAAATATAGATATTTCAACAAAATGTGATTCCAAAATTCAACATGGCGTAACTCCCGTAATTTTGAAAATTTTCAAAAATCCTTTGGACCCCAGATGTCTCTTATATAACACTATAATTTCACGAAGTTTACCTAAAATCGAAAAACCACTTGCAGATCCTGATATTCCTGACGTATAATGACCCATATTTTATTTTTATCACGATTTTTTTTCGCATTCAAAATTTCGGAAGAAATCATATACAGAAATGAAAGTTCGAAAAATGTCCTGCCCAGGCAAATAAGTTCCAAAGTTATTGTAGGAGTTTTCATTTCTAAGAAATAAATTCAAACATTTAGAAATGCAATATGAAATACATTAAAACCATTACTTACCAGAGTTATTATCCTTAGCTGGCCAGGAGGAAACACAAACACGTGTGGCGAAACAATTAGAAAAAAGCGACGCCGACGTGTCTTGCAACTTCTACGCCCTGCACACTTAACCTCTTTGTCGACTGCCGGCGCTCGCCATATTTGAACGAATGATCGCGCGTGCACTGACAAAGCGGAAAATTCTTCTCTCACATAACACGTGCACTGTGACAGAACATGTGGTAGCGCGCTGTGCTGCACATCGTGCACAGCGAGTGTGCTCACCTTGAGTGAACATTGATCACCCTCAGCTCATGCATATACCGTGTTTGCGTTCTTGGCGACTCATCGTGCAGCTACAGTGCGCCCTCACGCATTATTATCTGGGGGAGATAAGAGTACTGTGAGAAAGATGCGAAAGAATTCTTGAGGTTGCTTTCATTCTTAAGTATTTTTCATTGGAGTTTCCATGCTGGACTCCACAATGCCAAGCATCCGAAAACTGTATCTACGGAATTAAAAAAAAAATAGAGTTGCTATGTGTCAATTTGCTGGAATGAGATATAATGAAATAATATTGCGTAATAGTTTCTACAACTTTCAGTGGTGTATGCTATGTGTTGCTATGTGTCAATTCACTAAAATCAGATATTTACGCCTTCATACAATATGTGCCTATGTGCTAACAGCGCTCTGTGTGAGACTATTCCCTATGTTTATACACAGCGCATAGTCTCATACACGGTGCTGTCAGCACATAGACTCATATCAAAAAAATGGTTTCAAATTTCGTTTCATTGACTCATCACCCCCTTCGATATGCGCCGACATAATACAAGCATACAAAGCTGCACTGAACTGTATTTAAGAATTCTTTTGTTTGAAATGTGAGTTGCTATGTGTCAATTCGCTAAAATAAGATATAATGAAATAATGTTGCGTTATAGTTTCTAGAACTTTCAGCGGTGTATGACATAACTTCTGTTAAATGCTTATTATAATGTTAATGATAAACTTTAATGGTGATGACGTCATCCCAGTTCCAGAAATCCTTATCTAAAGGGTCACATATTTCGTCAATGTTGAGACGATATTGATGCTATATAAGAGACAAAACCTGCACAAAACTGAACAATACTGTATTCCACTCAGATGACATTAACATAATTACACAACAAAACCCTGAAATTAATATTCAACATAAAATGATATTAGAATACGGGAAAAATATAGGTTTACAAGCTGTTTATCGATATCAGCAGATTACTTCACACATTGACAAAACATGAATAAAACTAAGGTATTCTTACTTAAAACAGATTAACACCTTATAACATACACATTCCTTTTTCTTGAGCTGACTAAAATTTTGTTTCTATAAACTGAGAAACCACTGATATCAAACCTCAGACAATCCCTATAAATAAATTTTCAAAGCTAACTTAGTAGTGCAGCATTTAAGGGTTGGTCATGCAAAGAAACCATTCTCATAAAACGGCAATTTTGAACATCTTTAGAATTAAAATGTTATAAATTCGTCGTCAAGGAGATTTTTTTTTTTTTTTGGTTCCATGATGTCTTCACATTGAATCGGTTTTCATCTTTTTTAACAGAAAAAATTTTGCATGACAGTCAAAGCTTAATTTTTTCGTGCACTAAATGATAATTTTTTAAATAAATACTTTAATTCTTGAATATATAAAAGTGTTTCATAATTGTGAATTACTTATGTGACTATTACGAGAATCATCGAATTCCAACCATTTTACGTATGATTTATTTCCAAGCTTTCTAACTAGTGTCAGAGTTTTTAACTTTCAAAAGTTGTTGCTCATATTAATAATGTTAACATTTCTGTTATCCAATTTGGAGTGCAATCTTGGAAAAAAGTGTTTATACTTGCCAATACATAAGTTTTCTCTTGTCTTACGTTTGTTGGTTCATTGTAATTACTATTTAGTTTCAACATTTTCGATATTCACAATAAAATTTTCTTTTCTTGTCAGCGGTAACTACGTTTTGTTCAATTCCAATAGCTCGATGATTGCTATCATGGTAAGAAGACAATAAGGTTGATGACATGTCTAACAAGCAATAAGCTTGCATCCTGATAGTCTTTTAAGGAATATAATATGTAACTAGTTCTGAATTATTATTTGATTAAATGTGAAAATTTCCATTACGCAATTTCCAGTGTAACCTTTCTCAAAACCGTGTTTATTTGAGCAGTAACTTCATTTGGTTTCATATTTCAATTTAAAATTAGTGAAAATTTGTTCCGAAAAAACCTAATATTAGCAGTTTATTACAAAGAGGATTACCTACTCTGTTCACCTATTACAACTATTGTAAGAATCATTAAAACCAAACCATTTTTCAAATAACTTATTTTTACGTCTCTTTTATCAGGGTGGCTGCATTTTAGGAAAAACCTGGAAATCGAGGGAGGGACAGAGAATTTATAAAAGGAGAACTTGAAATAACTATAAACAATGATAATTTAAAAATGGTTATCTTTCACTTATTAAAAATACGATATTCAAAATGTTGCAGCATTATAATTCATGTATTAAAATAACATTTCTCGAAAGAAAATTAAAAAAAAAATTGGCAAATTTGCAGCCACCCTGTTTTTAGTACAGTTTCAATAACATTCACAAGTTATCGCTCATGACAATGACCTCACTGTTACAAAAAGGTGACTGAATTTAAGTGCACATGATTTCCCATTGATTAAGTTTTTGACTTTGCAGATGAAATATTCCATTCTTCAAATCCTTTTAAAGATCTAATATTAAATACATATGAAGTGACTTTTAACATATAAAAATATAATAAAGTAGATCTGATAAATAAAGTTTTATTTACAAACCCATGAAAATGACTTTCAGTTACCATCACGTGAAATTTAAGTGAAGTTCGTAATTTAAAGGTGTTTGAATATGCATATGTGACCGTATGCATATGCATATGCATATGTCACCATCCGCGAAGAAAGGGACCTAATGCGGAAAGGATCGATTTTCATTTTCTTACATCAATCGATAGTTTCTGAGTTACTCTTTCATTTCCAATAATTTGGAATTTTTTAAAGTTAATTACTTTTCTTGTTATTAGGCTACAAACATAGGCATGATAAGCGTACGTGGAGACCGAATGAGAGTCCTACGAAAGCCAGCCCCACCACTTACCACTAAAGCTGTACGCGAAGTGTCCGTGAGCTCCAATGGCTCGTGCCTAAAAGTGAAGTGGTAAGTAGAGGGGGTGCTTTGTTTTTTTAAGAGGTGGTTGTTAAAACAATTTCAGGTGCGTGCTAAACAACACAAATTTTTTTTCAATCTGTATTTCAGTAAGATTGCTATTATCAAGCTTTATAGAGGTATATTTTTCTAACTAAAATGTACATATTTTTAAATATTTGAAATGAAGCTAAATAATTGAGCGCACCGATCATAAAAGAGCGTCTCCGCGCGAAATTCGGTAAAATTATTGTCCACAGACATAAGACAACATTTTTTGCTGATGTAATCAACGAATCCTATTATTAGCTTAATTAATGATTAATAAAAATTGTATTTTTCATTGCGCAAAAACTTGATGTTCTTCGAAACTCAACTCGCCGATTCTAGATCAATGAATGATTCGAGGTTAGGCTTTCCAACTGATAATCTCTATGATAAAGATATAAACCTGTTAATTATACTTTGGATCACAAGAAAAACTTAATTGTCTCTACACACTTTCGTCTTTGCGGTGCAGAACACACAATTTTGTTAGCGCTTGCTTGAAATTACCTTTTGCTGATGTGACATTAGCTACTCGAATTACTCTGTCTATTCCTGGATGTAGAGCGGAAACATTTCACACCACCCATTTAAAAGGCCGGAGGTTTTCACCGTTTAGGAGGACAACGTCGTCGATCTGCAGTATGTCCGTCGAATTGCACCGCCATTTGGTTCGTTCTTGAATACTGCTCAAATACTCCACATGCCTCCGTTTCCAGAAATGCTGTTTGATTTTTTGCAAGTGCTCCCAAACATTGAGACGATTGTCTGGAACCTCAGTGACATCTTTTTCAGACGGAGCCTCCATTGCCTCTCCTATAAGGAAGTGTCCTGGAGTCAATGGCGATGGACCGGCTGGGACGTCTGAGCGATAGATTATCGGCCTTGAATTGAGGTAGGCCTCGGTTTGTGTCAGGACTGTGTAGTATTCCTCGAAGGTAAATAGTGAATTTCCCAAGATCAGAGGCTCAGAGGCCGCCGAAATGTGGTGAACGCGGAGGAATAAAGTGCCATCTAGTTCCATCAGCACTCAAAGGTTCCTTTAGTTCTGCTGCTTGGAGAGTTTTCTCGAGGCCCCGTAGTTCCTTGGCAGCTCCAACAAAATTGGTTTCATTATCCGAGTAGGGATTGGCTACCTTGCCCTGGTGAGCGATGAATCGTCTGAGAGCGCTAAGGAAACCTGCTGTTGTTAAAGAAGTAACTAGATTCAAGTGGATTGACTTCGTACAGAAACAGGCAAAGACTGTAATGTATCCCTTGGTCGTAGTTTGGCTGCGTCCAGTACCGGTGTTGATGGAAATTGGCCCAGCTAAGTCTACACTCGAGTTTAAAAACGGTCTCGCCTTCTTGGTTCTGTCAGCTGAAAGATGTCCCATCTGAGAAGTGATGGCAATTCGATTCACTCGAGCAAAAGAATTGCACTTTGGGATAACATCCTTCATTGCGTTTCTTCGCCGTATAATCCAGTATCTCAGTCGAAGATTGGCCAAAACTGACTACAGTCCAGCGTGTAGCAGTCGTTCGTGCTTGGCCATAATTATGAGCTTCGTCGATCGATTGTAGGGAGCCAAGATGAGAGGGTGCTTTTGATCCTCAGGTCTGTCTGAATTATCCAATCGGCCTCCAACTTGTAGAAGTCCATCTTGATCGATGAAAGGATTCAATCCCAGCAAGCGATTTTTTGATCCAAGAGAAGCCTTGCGTTCTAAACATCTTAGTTCTGGTGAGAATTCTTCGCGCTGGCCGATTTTGATTGAAACAGTGCCCGATGAAGTTCGTAAGTGGAGACAGTTTCATTGAAACTTTCTTGATCGGTTCCAGTGATGATCTGATAAAATCTGAAGAGTGAACTTGTTGCTCGTAGCAAGTCTCGTAGAGTTACGGGATGGTCAAAGATACATTGCGTGGCACACCGAGATGACACATAGCCTGTTTCCTCTCTCCAGGCACTTCTTCTGGTGTTTCAGTTGGGATATGCCTCCAATGACTGACGTCAGTGAGCTGTTGAATCTTGCTGACTCTGTTGGCGATGAAGGTGTTCCAATTTCTCGGTTCCCTTGCGAGCCATGCCAAGAGAATTTCACTGTCTGTCCAGAATGTATCGTGAAGATCAGCCAACTGTAGCGATTCTTCGACTGTCTGAACTAATTCTGCAATCATGTGGATTTGGTAGAGTGATTCCAAATCTTCTTGGTATTGTATCCATTGAGTGTAGATGTCCTGAAGAACTGCCTCGTCCCAGCCCAGATTCAGCTTCCATAGCTGTTGCATGAGAATTTTTGCTGAAATGATGGCTGGTGCGAGTAATCCAAGAGGATGAAATATTTTAGCAGTCTCTGAAAGAATGGTTCTCTTCATAACCTTTCTGGATTTCACATCAATGTTGATGTTGTATTGTAAGTGGTCTGTTGATGGATACCAACGGATTCCCAACGTTTTCGAATCTTCTTGATCTCCAAACTCGACCATCTGTGAGGACGTTGAAGAATTGAGGTTCTCCTTACCCATCAGCTCTGGACTGCTAGAACACCAATTACGAAGGTTGAATCCTACCTCCTTCAATGATGACGTGACCTGGTTGCGAATGTTCCAAGCAGCCTGAAGGTTGTCAGCACCGGTAATCATGTCGTCCATGTAAGAGTGCTCGGAAATTACTCTGGCTGCCAAGGGATATTTGTCCATGACTATATTTTCTGCTTCTTTCAAGCACATGGTTGCTAAAAACGGCGCTGCTGCTGTGCCGAATGTGACCATATTGAGCTGGAAAATCTGGATTGGATCGGTAGGTCGGTCTCTCCACAGGTCATATTGTAAATTCCGATCCCTTGCACTACCCACACTTGGCGGTACATCTTTTCGATGTCAACTGTTAAGACATACTTGTGAAGCCTGAAACGTAGGACAAGAGACAGAAGACCTTGCTGAATGGTTGGTCCTACTAATAATAAATCATTCAGCGACTTGCCAGATGTAGTTTCCGCGGATGCATCCAAACTGCCCGTAGTTTAGTTGTCAAGCTGTCTGGTTTGAACACAGCTTACTGTGGAATGACATACCTGACCTTGTTGACATTAATCAATTCTGTTTGCACGGCCGTCATGTGATCTTTTCACAGCCTGATTGAATGAATCTCCTAAAATCAGTGGATCCTCGTGCAGGGGTAATCTGACCGTGGAATGTCCATCTTCGCTTCGTGTGATATTGGTTTTGAAGTGTTCTTCACACAGAGCTTCCTCGGCAGATAGAATGAGTTGTTGATTGAATCCTTCTTCGATATACCAGAACCTCTCAATCTGGTTATCTAGTCTGCTCATGCTGAGGTTGCATACTCCACTGCGAGCTTCTGAAATATTCAAGAGATCACCTGCAATTATCCAGCCCAGCTTCGTCTTTTGTAGCACTGGTAGTCCACGTCCTAACTTGATTTGGCCCACGCAGATAAGTTCCCAAAAATGCCTATTCCAAATCTATGTCAACAGGGCCTCCTGCATAGTACTCTGGATCGGCGAGCCTGATGTTGGACGGTATAATCCATCGTTGTTCTTCCACTGTTAAGACTGGCAGATCGTTCGTGACTTTATCCATGACCAAAAAATTCAATTGGGTTGAAAATGCGTTGAAACGTGAACTGGTTGTAGCCTGGGTGAGAGAAGCACTTTGAGTGAATTTGCATCAGATTCCTCCAATTTCAAAATCCTGATTCCTGATCGGCAGCTATAGACGGGTGCACAAGTCTGTTGTCGTGAAGTTCGATGCTGATACACTGTGAAGTAAGGCTCGACATGTGTGTGGTCTCCCTCGACGATCCAGAACCATTATTACAGCTAATCGTAGGAGTGCTTCGTATCCCGATTGTGTGGTCAGTACTGTCACAGCCGCAGTGTGAGCAACTTATTTTTTGGGGATGTAAATTGTTTGTCCTCCCGAACTGCTTCCTTCTGAATGGAGAACTGTGTTGTGCTTCTGAAAGCAGACTCTGCATAAACCCTTACGTTCACTGCCAGAGTGAGCCCTTCGTAAACAATTGAAGCAGAGTTCCGAGGCATGTGCCTCTTGTCTGCGCTGAGTGGAACTGAGAGCATTGAACTCTGGACAGGCGTAAAGTGGATGTGGTTTCCCACAATTCTGACAGACATTTTCTTGAGCCACATTTGCTTGTGGTTTGCTGACAGGGAACTTTTCTGATTTACTGAATTGTTTACCTTTATTATTGTTGAATGATGACGATTGATTTGACTTTGTCTGAGTGGTCGAATCTGTTAGATTCACCGCTTCTAGACCACCGCACATGTGCGATAAGAAATCTAAAAGTTCTTTGACAGTAAGAACAGTATCATCATTGTTACGCATCTCCCATTCTCGGACCGTGGCCTTATCCAACTTGTCGGCGAGTGGTTGGATGAGAACTGTATTCCAGGTATCGACGGATTCCTGGAGAGCCCTCAGAGTTTCAATGTGACGGCGAGCCGCGCCGACAAAGTTTCGTAGCTCAGCCGTGCCCTTGTGTGCTGTGACACAAGCAGTCGTTTTTTATAGCGGTCGCACACGAGTTTCCAGCTACTTCGTAATTGGTTTTGGTGATTGACAATGATTCGATAATTTTGGCAGCATCTCCCGTGAGTGATGCGCGGAGATTGCACAATTTGATAACACCTGATATTGAAGTTTGTTCATGGATAATCGACTTCAATAAATCATGGAAAGACTGCCACTGTTGTTAGTCGTCATTGAAAGTTGGCATTGTCATTTCGGGAAGATCATATTTTTGAGTGACAGGAACTTGATTGGTCGTACCTGTTTGTATATGGACTTGTGAGATTGACTTGCCTGTGCTGGTTGTGAAGAAACTGCTTCACTCTCCGTTGCTTTGATCCTATTTTTGGCTGACGTTACAACCGAGTAGTATAAGTCCTCAAAGTCCAATCTGTATTAAATTCTTTCCTTTTCTGCCTCCTCGTCGACTTCCTCTTCTTCTTGGACGGTGATTAGATCTCTCTTCGTCTGGATGGTATCAAATTCGTGGAATGAAGACATGACTCTAGCAAGCCTTTCTTTCAGTTCATCCACTCGATCCATCGGAGTCAATGCTTACATGTAAGTCTGCAGCCTTGTAGCGTTGGCCTTGAGTACATCCCATCGATTCACGAGCTCTGTGTGAGTTGCCATGACTGAGTTTATGATGTGAGCACCCCTGGCTGAGTAAGAGCGTTTTTCTGATTGCTGCTGGAAACCGCTTGAACTGCCACGTGATCACAGCTGATTTCCCTTCCGTGCTTGCCTTGATCTGTATTGAACGTGTGCGTGAGAACGCCGTAGAATGTTCTGATTCTTCTCCCTCCACTGCCGCTGACGTCACGTCAACATGTTCGAACTTGCGAGAGGACGCTCACTAACACAAACACACAATCATACTTTTTTCACTCACTGATCACTGAGGATAACTGACTTCGAAATTTTCAAATATTTTCACTTTTGTTATTCCCACTGTAAATCCTCGACTGTTCACGAGTTCACTTCACAAAATATCCGTTTCAAAGGACCAGCGTTTCTAAACTGAATGGGCGTTCCTTATTTTCTCGTTTGAATGAAAGTCACAATTAATCATTTACTCGAATTTATTAAATCAAGCATTCATTCATCTTACAATGAAAGTTTGATTGAGCCCTTTGTGAACATTTGAACTACATAAGAGATAATAAGAATGATAAGTGGATAAGTTTACCCTTAGGCGTGACAAACTGTACTGCTCAACTGGCCCAGCTACGCCGCCTGCCACGTCCGTGCGGAGTGGGGATGCGACCCCCCGAAATATGTACAAGAATGTATCTGAACTTGAGTGAATCTCAAACAGACCTCGAGGTCCGAATGAATCGAGTAGCAGCAGAGTTTACAATTTTTTTAGTTTGTTTTGGGTGACATTCCCAACACAAATGTAGGGTAGCAATCAAGTGCGGTCGAGGTAGGACCCAAGAATAAAAGTATGCTACCGAAGCTGTTGTCCTTCATTTCTCGAAACATAGAATAAGTTTTTAGGGGAAGTACCCTTTAGTTTTCACTCCATTCGGAGCTCACTGGCATAACATAGGTTAGCCGGACATAATATTCAGGTTCAGAGGAAGGTTACGCCATAATGGGTTGGTACACTTCCTCGAGACAGCAACTTTGAAGAAACATACGTTCGAAGCACATTGAGGTGAGAGCTGAGAGGACTGACGGAGGAAAGGTATAGCCGCCACGCGAGTGAACCAAGCCGGTAGGCTTTGGCTAGGCCCGAGGAAGTTATAACAAAGTTTTTTAAAATGGATTTGGAAAGATGTGAAACAGTTTTCCGGGGACTCACCGAAGCCGTACCTAACCGCCGGACGTGAAGAAAGGATGGCTAAAATAACCTAGAAAACATTAGAATTACCGTCCAGCCAAGACTCAGGCTGAGAATAAGTAAAAATAAGTAACCTTATCCTTATAATTGTCTATTAAGTAACCCCACATCTCCCAGAGCATCTTCAAATAGGTAGGCTTGCAATTTTTGCATCTCAAAAGACGCGGTTTGTAGAGAGCCTGAGCGACGAACTGACAGGTGGTAAACATAGGGCAGACGGCGTGAATAGTCGCAAACCTAGCAGCCACCAAAGAACCAACCGACACAACCGACACGGCGCAGCAGTCCCGCGCAAGTACCGAGAGGGTAGCACCGACCGGTCACCACTGCCTCCAGCGATCACGCTTCACCGACTAAGTGGGCAGATCGAAGTCGGCGGCTATGTTCCACCATCGACGCAAGACAGCAGCGCCGATACCAGCGGCGAGTACCAATACCAAGTTGACCGTCGTGTAAGACCGAACCAACCCTGCTACACTACATCGTTAAGCTCCACTAGCAGCGTCGAATGCAGTACGTAGTAGACTTGACCAACCCTGCATCACGACGTGGCTAGGCGACCCTGCACTGCTAAGTTCTAGCAAACGGCCATATTCGAGACATCGCGTGAGGACCAATGGGAAGACTAATAGCCCAGATGACGGACCCAATAAGCGAGCAGCAATGGTACGAAGGCATCCATTGGTCGAGATCGACACGCAAGCCATTTCTACTGCAACCAACCAATCGACGGCCTCGACACGAAGGAATTACAGGTCGAAAGGAAAGGAACGGAAGGAAGCGAGTAGAAGCACGTTTTCTCGATAATTGTACTCTTGGCTTGGTGACGGTGTGGCCGAACGTTCCGCAGCGCAAGGAGAGATTCCGTAGCCATTTTGGATGATGACGCGAGGCACCTGTTTCTAATTATGCTATTGCTCGATACTCTAAGCATACAATCCACGAGAATCTCACAAATCTTCCTTCTTTCAAAAAATTTTGTGTTCCACCAGGGGTACCAGTTGTCACATTATTGTACCCTTAGATCAATTATTATCTTTATCAAGGATTCAATTTTTTTTTTAATTTAGCTAATTTGACTCTAATTTCAATTGTATCGCTAAATCTTAGTTATAGAAACATGTCTATATCCGCTGATTTTTCGAAGGATTTAATTTTCTCCATTCAGGAAATTGTTCCCAAATATATACATCGGCACCAATCCCGATAGAGCATTAAACCTGAAATAAGAGATTTTATTAGCGACCACGATTAAGATTTCAAACTCTAAGTAAATTAACTTCATTTTAAAAAAAGAGTGTGGGATCACAAAAGCGAAAGGAGTTTCTGAAAATTTCTCTCTAATTTTATTTAGTCTTTTTTCACTGTTTTGAATTCTCAATATTCATTTTCGCAAACCGTACTGAATTTAATTTTCTTTATCGTTAAGAATGCCCAGGATTGTTTTAGTGTTTTTTTTTATTGATTTTAATTCGCGAGTTATTAGAGGTGAGATATTTAGATTCGTAATGTCAGAAAAATCATTAAATGAGTCGCCACGTTTCAATGGGTTGAAAATTCAATTGATTTACAATTCTCACAAATCTAGATTTCACTTCATGTATTCTTTTAACGAGTTGGTAGCTGTAATTATCCCCAGACAGCATTTTTGTTGAGACACAGAGAAAAGATTTTTTATTTGCCATATTTATACAGGTTAAAGACAAGTGATTTTCCCAAACTTTTCAAAAATCAATTGGTGTTTAATTACCTACTTTTGAACGAAACAATATAATAACATTTATGTTCTGTTGGCGTTCCAAGGGGTTGATCGCTGAGTTCCCATACTGAACGGGTTAAAAAAGAATCAAACTCCTTACGACCTTTCGTTTAGGAATTTGTGAGAGGTCATTCAGTAGCGGAATATAAATATTGGCTTCCCATTTTAAAAGGATATTATTACATTTAAATTTTCAAATATTCTGAACTCCTTCAGTGCCCCCTAAACGAAAGAGTCTTTAAATTTGTGAAAGATTGTTTCGTTTAACAGCGAATAGAAGTGAAGATATTTGGTTTTGATTCAAAACCAATTAATTTGTTCGATATGTACTTAAATCAAGTTACGATGAATGAGGATGATAGAGAGTGAGTGAATAGAGCAATAGACTTTATATCACTGATGATGCTTTGGATATCAGTGCCCCTCCAAACCAACGCAGAATAAAATATTTTAGTTTATATTTTTTTTTGAAAAGTACGGGTTAACTGTGCCCTCCTGAACGAATGCAGAATAAAATATTTTAGTTTAAATTTTTTGTTGAAAAGTGCGGGTTAAATGTGCCCCCCGTAAACGAATGGGTACAAAAAAGTGTTTAGAATCGTTCGTTTATCCTTAATCGCGCGGTACTTTTCTTGTTTGTTTGCCGATGGAGGAGCTGAATGACGAGGAGATAGAGAAGCATATAAGAAAGTTGAGAAGGTCAAAAGCAGCAGGGCTGGATGGGGTAGAGAACGAAGCATGACTGTTTAGTACACAAGAGGTTAGGTATAGGATGAAGGAGGTAGTGAAGAAAGTATGGTGAGGCGAGGGATTCCCAGAGGGATTACGCTAATGAATACGGCGTATAAAGTAAACACGATGGTGGCAGCAGAGAGACCGCGGAAGGCTGTCGAGGGGAAAAGAATATTGTCGAAGACGCAGGCGGGCTTTAGGGCGGGTAGGAGTACTATCGACAATATCTAAGTTCTGCAGCACGTGGTGGATAGAGAATTAGCGAAGAAGGGGACGAGAGTGTACGCGTTTTTTGTGGATCTCAAAGGCGCGTTTCCTTCGGTGGATAGGGGGAGGTTGTGGGAGGCGATGGAAGATAGGTGAGCGGAGAGAGGCCTCATTGAGAGGTTAAGGGAGATATATGAAGAGACTAAAGACAAGGTAAGAGAAAGGGAGGGGATTTCGGAGGGATTCTGGATAAATAGGGGTTTAAGGCAAGGGTGCCCACTCAGCCCAACCCTTTTTGCGATTTTAATTGCGGATATAGAAAGTAAGCTGGAGGCCGGGGTGGTAGGAGGAGTCAGGATAGGAAGGATTAGAATTTGGTCGCTAGCGTATGCAGATGACATAGTGTTGCTGGCAAGTAGCGAGGAGGCCTTAAAGGAGATGATGAAGAGATTGAGAAGATACCTGAATAAGAAGGGGTTAGAGCTGAATGCGGAAAAGTTCAAGGTTATGGGGTTCAGAAAAGGAGGGGGAATTGATAAGGGAGGGAAGTGGAAGTGGAAGTGAAAGGAGGTGCAGGAGGTGAAAGAGTTTGTGTACCTGGGCTTCGTGTTTAGGAGGAATGGGGGAGTGAATGGTCACATGAAAGAGAGAGTGAGGAGGACAAATGTGGTTATGAGGCAGATATGGGGTTTGGGAAAGAAGTTATTCGCAGATGATTTTGGAAGGAGAATGACATTTTTTGATTCACTAGTGATAAGTGTGCTATTGTATGGGGTAGAAGTGTGAGGGTGGAAGGAAAGTGAAGAGCGAAATAGAACGTAGGAGAGGTATGTAAAGTGGACCCTGGGGTTGGCAAGGAACACACCTAATTATATTGTCAAGAGGGAGACGGGAAGAGCGAGTGTAGGGATTCTAGCAGGGAGCCGGGCGTGTAAATATGAGAAATTTTTGGAAGAGGGGGGAAGTAGGCTAGTTAGAAAGTGTTGGTGAGAGAAGGAGAACAGGAGAGGGGGTGGGAAGATGAAGGTTGAGAGGGAATGGTACTTTAGAACGAATGGACTGCAGATGATTGAAGTGAGAAGGATGCACGAGGAAGGGAGGAAGGTATATAAGTTTATTAAGAAAAACGGCATGGAGAGAGAGAGAAGACAGAAGGGAAAGAGAGAATAAGAGATTCAAGGTTTAATGGGAACTATTTTTGGATTATGCCAAGGGCAAGAGCGCAATATTTATGTGAGAAAGGAGAGAAAGGAAGTCAGGAGCTTGTAGCGAGGATGAGGTGTGGGTGCATGGCAAGAGTGGAGCACTGGTTGGAGGAGTGCGTAGAGGTGGAAAGGAGTGAGATAAGCATGGAGGTATTGATGCATGAAAAGGGGGAAAAAAGGGCAGTAGCATGGGTGAAGGGAGTGTTGGGTAAGACGGAGAAGAAGAGAAGTAGAGAGAGGAAGTAGATATAAATAAGTTGTAAATATTGTAAATAGTAGATAAGTAGTAGGCATTAGCCGCGAAAACAGAGGTTGGCAAGCGAGGCAATTCGAGAAAGTAGGGACATGCGAGCGAGGCGAGGCGAAGCGTAGAAGACAAGGCGATAAGAGCGTGCGGTCTTGGAGATAAGGAATGGATGGATGTTAGTTTTGAAGGGTTAGTTTCAAAAAAATTCTGTAAAAAATGGCAGCGGAAGCAAGTCACTTTTTTAAAGGCCAGCAGGCTGAAAAATAAACGTTTATCTATGAATTTTCTTTTGAATAATTTTTTTGTTTTCAGAATTTTTCATATGGCACATATTTTCTGACACACATACTACTTATTAAATAAGATTTTTTATGTTTCTATAACTTTATTATGTATAACTTAAGTGGGATGAATTGCACCAGGTTACGAAGCACAATATTTTATATTTAAGACTATTCTCACTCTCTTCTCTTACAATAGTTAGTTTGGTTTTGAGTATTTCAATGTCTCTCTATTTCATTACAAAATATTAAATTTGGAAGAGATAAATAAGAAGTGTTTTCATTTCGACTAAGGGTATCACCCGATTTTTTCACATTTTTTTCTTCAGAACTAGATTCCACATGAGGGCTTTCTTTCATTATTTTATCAATATCTGCATGATCTTTTTTTCTGTTTTTGTCTCTTTTTGAACTCTAGTAATATTTATTGTTTTGTTTTCTGAATGTCTCGAGCCTGGTGCACCATCTTTTGCAATTATTAAATCTTTTTCAGACCCGAGGCTTCAAGTTTTCCTGGTCCTCACGACCACAAAATAAATCATCATTTTCACAGTATTGTTCCAGACTAGGTGTTTGCTTGTTTCTATAATTATCGCCCCGTGTTTCGTTTTGTGGATCGTTTCGACTTACATTGCTTTTGTCATTTTTCAATCCATTTTGTGCGTTTGTAGGACTTACATTTCCTGAGCTTTACTTTCGCGATTATAAATACCATTTTCTACCTTACCATTGGAAAGTCTAGAATTGTTGTTATTTTGCGCTGGCGAACTTGAGAAATTGGGTCCATTAGACTATTGATTACGATTCTGTTCATCCGGTCATCGAATGCATCATAACCTGATTCTCGATTATCTATTCTTCTGCTGTAACGATTTTCATATCCGTGCTTCTGGTAACCGGGACCTCTATCATCAAAATAATCTCGGGTTTTAGCTTGCTTTTGCTTGGCTAAAGGATAATGTGATGACCCACCAACATTTTTATATTAACATCCTGATAATGCCAATAGAATACGCAAGTCATTTCATTTTTATTTTTTATATTTTTTAACATCTACTGCATCAGTTTTTAGACAAATTTTTTATAATTTTAAACAAAAAGTCGGCTAAAATGACTTGCTCCAGGATCTGACTTTACTCCGGAATTTTTCTTTATATTGACATGATTCATTAGGATGGCAATACATATTAATACGACTGAGGAGGCCCTTCGTCGAAGGGGGAAACGTTGAAGTTTCTCTAATAAACATTTTTTGGACCAGTACACCAGCAATATTAACATCTTCTAATTCATCTCGGTTTTGTTTATTCTCAAAGCCTTGATTTCGTCCATCATAATTGCCCCGATTATGATAGTCTATATATCGATTGCCTCGTCGATCTTGACCATCGTTACCGCGCTCATAATTGTCATCTGATTGATTTTGATAATATCGATCGTTTCGCCTACGGTAGTCACGGGGTGATTTATTTTCAAAATTACCTCTTCGATTTTCGCTCTCGTAATTATTTTTGCATCCGCGTGAGTTACCTTGATTATGATATCGATCATTTTCTCTGAAATTATATCTATCATCCCCACGATTATTATAATTTTTTTCATAATTATTTTCATCATAGACCGAGATAACATTATTTCACTTTTATATCACTTATCTTTATCAAGGATTCAATTTTTTATTTAATTCAGCTAATTTGACTCTAAATTCAATTGTATCGCTAAATCTTAGTTATAGAAACATATATCCGCTGATTTTTCGACGGATTTAATTTTCTCCATTCAGGAAATTGGTCCCGAATATACAGGGTGACCCATCTTAATCTATAATTCCAAATATCTTTTAAACTACCCCATGTACGTGAAAAACGGTTCATACAAAAGTTGACTAGAACATAGGGCGCCATTAAATCGTACCATTTATTTTGACCTTGAGGTCAATTTTCAAGGTCATTTCAAGGTCAAACGATTTTTTAAAATGAGAACGCCTATTTTTGACTTCAGATTTAAATAGAGCAAGAAATTTTACCTCAAAAACGTACTATAAAAATCCGGTTTCTGTGACCTTGAAAAGGTCAAAAATGAAGGTTTAAATGTCCCAAAAATGATCAGATGCAATTTTTCTGGTCAAGGTGGTTCACACTTTTACATTTCATCGACTTTTCTTATGCATCTTCAACGTATTCTTTACTCAGACAAGCACGTAAATTTAGAAAAAGGATTTTCGGCCTATTCAAGGTCACAAAAACAAGATTTCAATACTACATTTTTAACGTGAAATTTTCCGCTCTATTCAAATCTGCAGTTAAAAATAGGGGCTCTCATTTTAAAAAATCGTTCCGACCTTGAAATGACCTTGAAAATTCACCTAAAGGTCAAAATAAATGGTACAGTTGAATGGCCTCCTATGACCTGGTCAACTTTTGTATGAACCGTTTTTTACGTACATGGGGTAGTTTAAAAGATATTTGGAATTATAGATTAAGATGGGCCACCCTGTATACATCGGCACCAATCCTGATAGAGCATTAAACCTGAAATAAGAGATGTTATTAGCGACCACGATTAAGATTTAAAGCTTCAAAAATAAAGAGTGTGTGATCACAAAAGCGAAAGGAGTTTCTGGAAATTTCTCTCTAATTTTATTTAGTCTTTTTTTACAGTTTTGAATTCTCAATATTCTTTTGCGCAAACCTTACTGAATTTAATTTTCTTTATCGTTAAGAGCGCCCAGGATTGTTTTAGTGTTTTTTTTTCAATTTTAATTCGCGAGTTATAAGGTGTGAGATATTTGGATTCGTAATGTCAGAAAAATCATTGAATGAGGCCCCACATTTAAACGTGTTAAAAATTCAATTGATTTACAATTCTCACAAATCTAGATTTCACTTTATGTATTCTTTTAACAAGTTGGTAGCTGTAATTATCACCAGACAGTATTTTTTTTTTGAGACACAGAGAAAAGATTTTTTTGTTCCCATATTTATACAGGTTAAAGGAAAGTCATTTTCTCAAAGTTTTTAAAAATCAATTGGTGTTTAATTACCTAGTTTTCAATGAAACAATATGATAGCATTTATGTTCTGTTGGCGTTCCAAGGGGCTGATCGTTAAGTTCCCATACTGAACGGGTTGAATAAGAATCAAACTCCTTACGGCCCACATATTAAGTGCTATTATTTAAATTCGTCCAATATTAGATTATAAATTTATAAATATTGAAAACACTAGGATCCTCCTGGACAATACCTAAAACATCAGTTTCCGAGTTAGCTTCGCACGAATATTCCGACCTGTCACGAGTTTGGTGTTGATTTTTCGGTTCAAGGAGTAGAAAGTCGCTATCGGTATCGAGCGCAAAGTGATTTCCTTCGATCCGTCCTCGTATCGAGTGGATCTCTCAATTCATTGGATCCGTTCATCTCCTCTTTTTCATCGATGAATGCGCACGCAATTATCCAGTTATCTTCAATTCGCACTCGTTTCGCGTAATGCCTACATTCTTAACCTTCCGGCAGGCGCGCCTTTTGGAGCACACACGAGCAGGCACGAATGCTACTGACAGAAATTTTTTTGGCGAGTCCTCTGCATGAGAATCTATTGAAAATAGTGTGAACTAGGATGACATCTTGTCCTCAAGGCATTTACTCCTTTTTTTCCCCATCGAAATTCAAACAATTCGGGTTATGCCGCACACAGTGCGACAAAGCGCCCGCCGGAAGGTTAAGATCTATATGTATCACCCTTTTGTTTAGGAATTTGTGAGAGGTCATTCAGTAGCGTAATATAAATATTGGCTTCCCATTTAGAAAGGATATTATTACATTTAAATTTTCAAATATTCTGAACTGCTTCAGTGTGTACAGTTAATCGTAGCTTAGATCTGATATTCATTTAGCGTAAATGAACTTTTGACTTCAAAGTCAATTATCTTTTCCGTTAACTGGTGGAAGGTACACGGAAAAAATAAGTCCTGGAACATTTCCCAGATTAGTGCTGGACTTTTGGACGGATCATCAATTTTATAAAGTATCGTATACTTTCCATAATGTGGTCATAGATTTTCATGGAAAAATAAAGAAAAGTCATGGCAATTTTCAAGCACAGTCAAGGAACAAAAGTCTTGTAATTCGTATCAGACAGTTTACAGAGAAAATGTATACAGTCTGTATGCCTTTCTTTGAATTTAAAATCGATCGTTTATTTCTCCAACTGGTCACATGAAGGATTTGAATCTCCAAGATTTAGATGAGGTGAACAATTTTATTCACTTGCTATATTATTCTGCTAGATAACAAGTTCCTTTGAGAAAGTTGCACAATTGTTCCTTAAACGAACATGTACAGGCTCTGAAATTTGTATTGGTAATAGGTAATCCTACATCTTTCCCAATCTTCGCGATCTTACTTATAATACACTTATTTGAATTCAAAATAAAATAGAAGATGGCTATTATTACATTGCAAAAAATTGGACGTAAGGAGATTTTATTTTCAAGTTCGTATTTATGTATATAAAATATTTATGAAAATATTAAAATAAAATGTAAGAATGTGTCTCATAATAGAACAATATGTGTTTGTTTTTCATTACAAAAACGTTGACATGAAAGCCATCTTCACATTGAAATTTTAATATACGACTGCGAAGTACTATGGACGTATTCAATAAGGGGTTTAATTACTTGTGCTCATTTTATGAGCATTTTGCTTCTGTATAAGTATTAAATAAATTTGCTTCCTCATAGAGGGAGGTTTTCCCTAACAATAGAAAAAAATGGACACTTTCAATATTTTTCAAGCTTATTTTTCTGTCTTTCCGAAAATTTTATTTTCAGAAAATCAGAGGGCCGGCCAAAATGTCAATTCATGTGTTCTGTTACAACAAACAACTTTTTAACCTACCCTAGTCTTATATTTCAAATTAAGACCTCATAGAAACAATGCAACTTTTGTTAAAACTTTCTGCGCAGATATTGATTAGTCACTTATGCTCTTCGAAAGTTCGTCAAAAGATCAATTCACGCTCGTCGTAGATGCTATCAATTACAGCAAATGCAGTACTGTTATATTCCCAATTAAAAAAATCCTTTTGTGAACAACGAAACTGATTTTGTTAACAAATTTAAAAACGATATTGGTAGGTTATAGTAGATCATGAAAAGTTCTTAATTTTGGCGAATCGATGCGTCTCGAAGACGCGAACAAATATATTATATGCATTATAGTTGTATTCCCAATATTAACAAAGTTTTCCTTGTATCAACAAGAGAAACAACATATTTCTTCAATTTATAAATCGGTATTGCTAGATCATAAGAGGTTATAGATGGCTCGTCAATAGGTTATTCGACGTGCCTCGAAGACGCAAACAAACATGTCAGATACAGTACTATAGTACTCATAATATGAACAAAGTTCTTCTCATATAAACAGAATACACACCATTTTTAAACTTCATAAATCGGCAATGGTCGATCATAAAAGGTTCACTAATAGGTCAATTGATGCGTCTCAAGGACGCGAACAAATACTCTACATGTAATATTGTCGTGTTTTGGATATCAAAAAAGCTTTGTTCATATAAACAGAATTAACCATTTTTTTTTAACTTCATAAATCGGTACTGGTGGATCATAAAAGGTTCATCAATAGGCCAATCGATGCCCGTCAAGGACGCAAACAAATACTCTACATATGATATTTTCGTATTTTGAATATCAAAAAAGTTTCTCTTATATAAACAGAATAAAACATTTTTTGAAACTTCGTAAATCACTCCTGGTGGATCATAAAAGTTTCGTCAATAGGTCAATCGATGCATCTCGAGGACGCGAACAAATACTCTACATGTAATATTGTTGTATTTTGAATATCAAGGAAGTTTTTCTTATATAAACAGAATAAACCATTTTTTTGAAACTTCATAAATCGGTACTGGTGGGTCATAAAAGGTTCATCAATAGGTCAATTGATACATCTCGAGGATGCGAACTAATACGCTATGTATCGTATTGTTGTATTTTGGATGGCAAACAAGTGTTTCTCCTATAACCTGGATATCAATCGGAGCTACACTTCATCCAAATTTCATGATTGCAGCTCTTTTACCTTTCGAGTTACGGTGAACAGAAAAAAGTTAGACACACACACTTAAATACACACGGACATTTTTTACAAATTTTATTTTCGAGATCCTGGAGTCGAAATATATCAAAATATGTCAAAAAAGTATATTTGAAAATTTCGGTCATTACAAACCTCCCTCTACAAGGAAGCAATGTAATAAAAAGTTGTTTAGAAGTTAATCAAGTCACTACTAATACCTCTTGAAACACTGAGAGGTCCCCGAGATATTACGAATCGAATATCTGGGTAACTTTTTTTTTAAAAAAGATACACAACAATTGTTTAAACAAACTCCTTATTTATTCAAAAAAATTTATTATTCTGATGAAGAATTTTCAACACTTTTCGTCGATTGTTGTTAAAATTGCTATTTTCCATCAAAGATTTTATTTAGAATAACAATTTTTTCAACAACAATCTATAAAAAGCATTTTCGAATCTATCTCAATAATTCTTTCATCTTTTAAGAGTGTAAATGCAAGTACGTTTTTGCCCAAGTCAAAAATTTTGTTTGTCAATCATTTATTGATATAATTTGGTAAATACATCAGTTTTATTAAAATAAATTGTTTATAGCGCTGCAACTTATAAACAGTGCGTCTCACAAGAAGAGCACAAAGGGCAAAAATTTGGATTTTTTGTTGACTTATTATTAATTTCTTCAATCTAGAATCAAATTCTTTAATTTAAAAAAAACGCAATATAATTATTAAACAGAAATTTTGTCATGTGCCGTAGTACTATGTAATTATTCATTTATAATAGTTATGAAATTGTCTAAAAAAATTTCCATGCCATGGATTTTATTTTTTTTTCATAGATTCGGACGGTGCAATTATTTTTTATTTTATATCCCACAAATTTGGAAAATTATTTAAGGGGGGATCCTGCTTTAGAAGGCTAAAAAAATCGATTTTTTTTATTGCTCAAATCTATTCCTAATTTATATAAGAATATGTATCTAAAGTGATAGAGGCTCATTCCCAGTATTTTTAAAGATACAGGACTAAACGCGGTGGGGTGACGAGCAGGTGTACGAGCTTATCGTAAACTTTGAAGCGCGTTTTCTCGAGTTTTCGTTTTTACGATTTTTCTAAGCTGGCGGGCGTGATTGGAAGAAAACTAGACCACCAATCAGAACGAACTGAGGCTTATTAGCTTCAGTTTTGTATTCTCTTCTATTCGAACTAAAAAGATTCATGGAAAAAATTTTTAAACAACTTTTTTGGCAAGTTGAAATTATTTTTTTGTTGTTGCAAAAAGCAAATTTTCTTCAAACTTGAGAAAAATTTTTAATTCACAATTTTTTCGGGTTTTGCTTAGTTCACATGGAAGAAAAATATATTGAAATTAATTTTTTTTGTTGGTTTTTTTGTTTCAGACGAAAATTACGAGTCCCATCTTGCCCGCCGATATTTTTTTAAATCCCGTCGTTATTTTAAATCCCGCCGGTTCTTTTAAATCCCGCAAATAGTTTTCTCTCAAAAATTTTTTTTTATAATGTTTAAATATATATTAAAATATTCTAAAAAGTTCGCTAGAATTGCTTATTTTTTTATTTCCAAAAAAAATCCCCCCAAAAACGCTTTTTTTAGGCCTCCTAAAGCAGGATCCCCCCTTAAACAATTCCAGTTTGAATGAAGAAAAAATATTTTTTCACGCAAAATCATCCCTTGGCCAAAAAAATAATTTTCCGTAAAAATTATATTTTTCAATTATTTAAACAAAAAATTGTTCAAGCAATGTGTTTAATTTATTAAACAAAGTTAGTCTTGCAGCAAGTTATCTAATTCACAGCCCTCCCTCAAATTCCTTTTACGTGGCCATACAGTTTTCAGCTGTAGCACAACGTCAAGATTTTTTACCGTGTTTTCAGCGCGAATGATTAGCCGAGGGGCTTGAGCGGTTAGGAATGAGTTGCGTGAGTATCGTGTCTAGAGTATAGGTAGTTCCAATCCCCGCAGCGTGCATCCGATTTTTTAGAGTGTAAAAAGCATGCGATTAATGTAAGTAGTAATTGTGTGTGTTACATTATGTTTAAATAAATATATAAGTTAAAAATAATAATATTATAAATTGAAAAAAAGAATGTTTTTTTTTATTAGCATAAATGAATAGCTTGACAGTATATGAACCCTTCCTTGAGTGTCTTCGAGAATTTAATATTGGAGTCTTGAACGACTTACAAATTGTCATATGTATATACAAATAGTATATACAAATTGTCGGTGATATTTTGTTGATGGAATCTAGGAGTGCTTCACTGACTATGCTGGACGCAATGTAAGAAGTCTTATATTTCTTCAAGCACTATTTGCATGATTTTCCAATACGATATTTTCAAATTTTCCAATGCTTTTAGACCCATCCCAAAGTCACAGACTAGGTCAATGAAAATTTCCAGCACTTTTTTTCGTGTAACATGTTTTAATTTTTAAGAATCAAAAATGGCTACAAAGCTTATTTAGATTTTGTGTGAAATGGAATTATCTGCATGATTGTTATAAATTCATAAATTGTTTTGAAGCTAATACCATTTTCAACAGTATTCCTTCAGTCCCATTGTTCAGTATCATGAATCTATTTTTCCAAAGTAGTAATCCCCTATTGAACCAGATACATGTCTTTTATTAATTCAAAGGATCGAACACCTT
Organism: Andricus quercusramuli; assembly: GCA_932178445.1. Lineage (NCBI taxonomy): Eukaryota > Metazoa > Arthropoda > Insecta > Hymenoptera > Cynipidae > Andricus > Andricus quercusramuli. The sequence goes on along the minus strand of CAKNXH010059355.1, from coordinate 157,516 downwards.
AAATATATGTAATAATAGGTTGGTAAGAATGTTGATGGTACTATGTCTCTAACCTTTTCGTTATTAGTGTTTTGGGATCGTCTTTCGTCTAGGTGTAGGTACTTAATTTAGCTATTTTTTCGACTGATTGTTGCAATGGAGTTAATATGGCTTGCGCTGATTCACCACCCTTTTGTTTTATTACTAACTTGGAGGCTGAAGGAATTTTTACAATGTTTGAGGGAGATTCTACTTGATCTGGGGTATTTGCATATCCATTTTCCTCACTTTTTTCCTCGTTTCCATCCTCTGGAGTTTCGATTTCATTTAGTTCGTTTCCAGCCTGATTTATAAATGAGTTAATTCTTTCATCGAATTCTTTTCACTATCTAGTTCAAGTTCCTCGATGGGTTTATTTTACATTTTTGTTTTGATCCCGTTCCTCTGTAATCATTTATGTGATACTGCGCGACTTTTGACTCTTTACCGATAAAAGGGATAGGATTTAATGAGTTCGAATGAGTAACTATATGATAATGCCAAAATGAAATTTTAACCTTTTTTTACTGAAGGTATTCTCGTCCTAGAATTCCATGAGTATTCAAAGGAAAATCTGACGAGACTACGTGAAATTTTACTTTAGAATCTCCTAGGTTCAATTTTATTGTACCTAAGGTAGAGATTAGGTTTTGTGTTATTCCCGTTATTTCCATAGACGCGGCCTCGTTCACTAGTAATTCTTCGTTTGAAAAGTCTAGCTTTATTACATTAATATCGGCTCCCGTGTCAACTAAAAATGATGCTTTTTTATTATATAAATCAGGAGATCAAAATACTACGGCTGGGGATTCTAAATTAATCTTCAGATCGATATTTGTTCGGATTTCTTCATGATTTTTACTCTTGTATGACGCTTCTAGTTTTCTATGCATGTTTGACGTTTGAGAGTTGATCTTATCATGCTGATAATATGGATTCCGATATCCTGTGCTTTGTAACGGTGTTATCGGAAAATGGGGGCAGGGATCGTGTGTGCACGGCATATGATTATACGGAAAATTTGAATATTCTTGTGCGTCTGAATTTCTGTTTGAATTTTTACCAAAAGTTTGATAGAGGTGTTGATAAGGTGGAAAGTGATTCTTTGAAATATGAGGATAGTTCTCATTCATGAAATCTGCAAATTCGAGTGAATGAGAGCGTCTATGATACGGGCTTTTATGCATATCGGAAGTTGTCATAAAACGAACATAGGGGCTAGGACTACGGTCCCGTGACCCTAAATAATTAAGCTGATAATGTGTTGAATCACGATCACAGTGTGAAAGAGTTTGAGGACTTATTTGCAGTCTTGCTTCGTATTCAAGCACAACTTTTAGAGCGGAATATAAGTTTTGGGGATTACGCGCCTCTAATAGGCCTGCTATATTATCAGGTAACCAGCGTTTAAAAGCTTCAAGCGCACAATCATTTAGAGGGGCTAAAAGTTAATTAACATTGGTATATTTATCCTTCAGTGCAGCTTGAGCTCCTGTTTTAAGTAGAATTACTCGATCATAGAATTCGCTTACAGTTTCTTCTCTATTCATCCGAATAGTCGAAATTTCGTGTAGGTACCATGAATAACTTAAGCGGAAAGCAAAACACTGTTTTACGTGTATAATTAAATCATTGATTGCTGCAAAGGTCTTCCCGTGAGTGCTATCTCTTGCAGCACCTTTTAATAGGGCTGAGACTGCATAGAGGTATTGTTTTTCACAAATAAGCGGCACTAAACATTGACCATTTATAATATCCTGGATGGAATATCTGGCAGACATGTTCTTGCCATCATATATGGGGATGTTCTTTACTCCCTGCTGTATGGCAAAACATCGCCCATAGATTTCATCATTTAATCAATAAGGGTGCGACTGATATCGCTAGCAACTTGACTTTGATTGGGATCGACAGACATTTTTTATTAGGAATGAAATTGAATGATTCGAAAAACTGAAAATTTATTAATTTTGCTAAGGGTGATAGTTCATTCACCATAGTGATTTTATTACTTATGTTTATTAGGCAATTTAGCATTCATTACATTGCAAGTGAAATGTCTGACTGCAAATGCACATTTATCACTAACAAGTAGTTGCCAGCGTCGTTCAGTGGAAAAAGGCAGTAAATGCTAAACCATGACACTATGATCTGAGTCGCGTTTAGTTAAAAACGCAGAATTGCCTTTTTGGAGTAGTTGAGCAGCTAAGGTATCGAAAAAGTTGAAGATTTTGAATTAATCAAATTTTTAATTCTTTAATCATCTTTTAGATGGGAATTTCACCCGGTTATGGTTTATTTACGCAATTTGTAATTTAAATTGTGAAATTCCGGAACTGAAATTTTATTTTAAAAGGTTGTTAGTTCGCGGAAACGATCTTGAATGCGATTGTTGAATGATGATCTTGGAAGACGTTGATTTAAACCCTTCACTTGTACAATCCTGCTACAAGGAGTACATACAAGGTTAATTCAGGGTGTTTCATAGGATTATTAACGATGACAGAGCTTGCGATCACGTAAAATATACCAAAGCCTATCATGCACTTCGAACTTTGTGTTGCCCTGAAGCTGACCGTGCAACGCATCTAACAAGGAAGGTACTCCAGGTATCCCTTGCCGATTTCATTCTCCCTGATATATTCTGTAATACTTCAAATACTAAGCGACAGGTATTTTTTTATCTGCGGAAGAACACTTTAAGGGGTTGAAACAGCCCCTCAAAGGTAGGGTTCGCAAGTTTCGAACATAAAGTTTTGTGTATATAAACCAAACTGATTTCGGTCAAACCAACTGGGAAGTTTCCTCGTGACGATAGATGAATAACGTAATTTTCTCAAAAAAAGAAGGGGGTAAACCACCCTTACATATATTTCAAATTGTGCTAAAAATAATTAAATTCACAGGGAAAAAAATATTTTGCACTTAACACAAAATTAAAGTTGACGAGTTTCGCAAAAAAAATTTAAAAAGAACTTAAGGGGGGTAGCTTCCCATATCCACTTTTTATTTTGTGTCTATGATAATACATACTTTCTATACTTGAACAAAAATTGGAAAATTAGTTTCATAACGAAGGAAGTAAAATAGAGTCCATCCAACATGAGTGAAAAAATTACGCAGGGGTAAACTACCCCTACATATTTTTAAATGTGCTGCGAATTGCTAAATTCATAGGAGAAAAATTTTAAAATATATATTTTGCACTTGAGACAAAAATAAAGTTGACGTGTTATGCCAAAAATTTGTTTTTCTGAATTAATTGGGGGTAGCTACCCCTAAACACTTTTTAGTTTGCGTCTATAATAATATATACTATCCATACACAACGAAAATTTGGAAATTAGTTTTATAACGAAGGAAGTAAAATAGAGTCCATCCGACATGAATAAAAAAAGTAGGCGGGGGTAAAACACCCCCAAATTATGTAGAAAACTGCAAAATAAGTCTACAATCGAGCAAAAAAATCCGAAGAAAATACGTGTTGCACACAAAAAAAAGGATCTTTTGAGTTCCAGATAGTATATCGAAGATTTATTCTTCAAACTTTGAACAATAATGATATTCGTCAAAAAATTCTTTAAAACATAATAATTTTTTACACCACGAACATCGAATTACAGCGATATTCGTACAATCTAATATGTCAGAATGTGTTTTACAAGAATCACCGAAGCTGAACTCCACTGGATTTTCAAATTTACCTGCTTTTTTTGCAATATATATATTTTGCAGTATATATTTGCAATATATTTATTTGCAATATTTATTTTTTTTGTACTAAGTTTACACACCAGGAATAATATTATTAAGCTTCACTCTTTGGTGCATAAT